>PVJA010000631.1:0-23375 GCA_004027025.1 Myocastor coypus | reverse complement strand
GAGAATGACAACATCTGGCCCAGGAGAAAAGGGTGTGGGTCTTGGAACCAGGTCTTTAAGGCACCTCTGGGCCAGTCTACCATGCTCCACTACTTTGATTTCCTCTATAAAAGGATCAAGCACTTGTGCCTGCCCCATAAGGAGGCCAAGAAGATTAGATGAGACAATCCTGTTGAGGGTCTCTGTGCATCAGGCCATTCACACCAGTGCTCCCAAAGCCAGCCTAGCCACTTGACTCTCGTGAGCAGGTGGCTTCCTCTTATAGCTAGCTGGCCACCTTGCCACTACCAATCAGGTAGCACTTTGTGCCTCCCAGCTGGAAATCAAACTTCCCATGACCCAGGAACAGGCAGAATCCTCAGCCTGGCCACGCTCTCTGCTCCACTGATCCTGCCGGACACCCAATAGCCCACTTGTACGTGATGGCATTTACTTCTCTGCTTGTTGGATTTCAGTTGCAAGCCAGTTCTGAGCGCCCGGCCTCAGGGAGAACAATGTCCCCTCTGTTCCCCCCAGCCATTCATGTCGACTTTTGTTTCAGCCCAAAATAACACTGCGCCAGAGGGTATTTTCTTAACACTGCCAAACCCTTTGGAAAAGAGGGCAGGCTGTGACTGCCTGGGGTCTCCGGCTGATAACGATGTCGTGATGTATGGGTGAACTCTGCTCCTTCAGGCCTGGGGTGACCCTGGGATTAGGGCCACACTTATCTGCCAAGACATCTCGGAGTGTCTGGGGTTCCATTTCATGACGGAGGCCCTGGGGGCTGAAGTTATGTTATGTGCTTATGAATCAAGTGGAGTATTCCTAGGCAGGGCTGGAGTGGATTAGAGCTGATCACTGGGCCTAAACCGAGGACATCTGAGAACGTTGAAGAAAGGAAAGGGATTCCACAAACCCAAACAAACACGAACTTCAAGCGAGGACGCAAGCACTCAACATTTTAAAAGGCCTGCCTGGGTGACACAAGTCCTGTGAAGGGCTGGCTCCCAGAGTCAGAAGCCTTCCAGGAACGCCTCTCAGCACAGCTCCTAACAGCCCTGTAAATCACCCTCCAGTCGCATTTATGCCAAAAGGTGCCATTAAAAAAAAGTTAAAAATTGACTTATCCAAAGGACCTTAAAGAAAAAAAAAAAAAGTCCCAAACCCACCACTTTCTTTATTAAAGTTCACAGAAAATAAATATTAAATTTCTTTCAGCCTGAATTTTCTCTCCAACTATAATCATAGAAACTAGAGATGAGGGTGGGTGACATAGAGTGAACCCTACTGGGTAACTTTTTCCAGAGCCCCTGTAGTAAATTTGTTGCCACTGTCCCTACAAATTCACCTTTCCGTTTGCTCTCAAGAAATCACGCAGCTCCCCACAAACTGATTCTTGAGAGCAACCCCAACTCTAGAAATTTTCTTCGTCTGAAAAATATTTTCAGAGAAAGATTTTTAAGCTTCCCTTTAATTACAGCCGAGCTTATATTGCGTTCAGCTCAGTCATGCAGTAGAATTGAACTTCCTTTCTGATTCATTCTTCAAAACCTCAATGTCGATTTGATCAGAAACAGATCTGACACTCTCACAGTGCAGCCTGGGTCAGCCTCCATCCCAGATCTGCCTCTTCATTAAAGCTCCCTCTGTTTGGTTTGCTTAAGGAGAAATCATAACAGATTGGGTTTGATTTCTTCTCTGTTTGCAGAGAAAAGAAATGTACTGACCTTTCACTTGCCTCATTAGGGTAACTGGAGGTGACAAAAATGACAGAACACAGTATTTTCAAAGAAGGTTCCAATCTTCATGAAAACGCACAGTCTTGGGCCCTTAATATCTGATGCTTGTAATGCCACTGAGCCACGCGGCCGGCCACCAAACTTTATTCTTTGCCCTTGAGAGACAATCAGGTCACCCCGGATATTTCCCCAAACTGATAGAAACCATTTCAGTTCCTTTCCCAACCCCTTGAACCTTGGCGTTGATGTCTCCTTTTCTCACTAACCTTAACTAAGCCACTTAAAAAGAAAGTGGAGGGAGGGATAAAGGGAAACCTTTATAGATCGCCATCAAAACCTGACCACAAATGGTTCCAATTTGCTGCAGTGATTAAATCTATGTGAATTTAAGGGTTTTCATTCGGGTCATTTGCTACTTCGGAATTTTGCTGCATGCCTTGCTAAGAAAACGAGCTTGTGAGTCACCAGTGAGTGTGAAGGAGGGCTGCTAAATAAACTCCTAGCAGAGCTTCCATGGATGGATGTAGGAAAGAAAGATGCTTGAATTCTAAATATGGATGGGAAACGAGGGTAGGCAGAATTAGATCTGTCTCTGTGCCTGGTGGGGCAGTCTGCAGCCAGGTTGGCCTTCGCAGGGCTGGCACCCTGGGATCAAAGTAACAGCCACTATATTGACAATAGGCTACACTGAGTGTTTACACAAAAGTGTAAGTGCCTTCTTTCCACCACAAAATAGCTCACACACTGGAAGATTAATTACATCGAAAGCAGAGATTGTGAGGTGGTGGAACATGCCTGTAATCTCAACACTCATGAGGCTGAGGCAATAGGAGTTTGAGACCAGCCTGGTATACATAGCAAAATCCTGTCTCCAAAAGCAAAACAAGAAACCTAGATTGTGAGCTAGGGGAGATGGTGCATATCTATAATTCCATCACTCAGGAGGCTGAGGCAAGAGGATCAGCATGAGTTCAAGGACAGCTTGGGCTACCTAAATGAGTTCAAAGCCAGCCTGAACTCCATAGTGAGATCCTGTCTCAAAACAAACAAACAAAACAGATTGTGGGCAAATCTTCCTGGGGCTTCTTGAGGCTAAGCCTTCTAGGGAATATTTGCCCTGCCTCAGACTGAGTTGTGCGACCAGAGACAAAGAGCTGAGGGTAATCACTGGAAGGGAGACAAAGGTCTACCACAAGGCCAGGACTTCCTGTCCAGCGTGTATATTTCTTGGCATTTCACTTTCCCTTCAACATACAGGCTGGACTGCAAGTGGTCCAAAGCGCCATGTGTGACATCTCTCTCCCTTCATCTCCCTTCCTCTTGCTGTATTTCTTTTACTTCCATTGTGGAGCACATTTTTCTAGATATCCCTTGCCAGCAACTGTCTCCCTCTTCTACTACTGATCTGTGGTGAAAACACCCAACTCATAGTTGAACTGATTGGCTGCAGAATCCACAGTGGAATAATCCTGAGCAAGTAATTCCTTTTTAGAACTCAGTGAACTCATTTTAGAATGCAGCCTCCGTCGAAGGGGAACAGGAAACATGCTTGCCCCACTTACTGGGCAGCCCTATTGGAAGATACAAAGGACTGAAATGCTATCATAGTTAAAGCAAGAAGAATGACGTCAGATTTCTATATCCCTATTCTGATAGTACCTTATTCTATCAGACAATAAAAGCCTGACTAGATAGGAACTGTCCAAATGCGCGCACACACACACCTTCCTCACAGCCAAAACCAAGCTGTGGGCCCAGGACAGTGGGCCTCTAAACAGAATGTTCAGACTGAGTGCATCAAAATTATTGGCAATCCTGTTCCAAGGCCTATTTCCAGGTCCCTTTGCAGCTGCGATCTGAATTTCTAGTATAAGTGTTTGCCAGAGCAGGCCCATCTATTGTTGATGGAACGAGGGTGACATTGACTGGATACAGGAGGTATACCCTTTCTTTTAACAGCTTTCTATGTGTGTTAAAGAATATTAGAACAAATATGATAATGCAACAAGCATGTTGGGCTTCTCAGGATAGATGAGAGCAAACTTACACACATAAATAAAAATAAAAAATAAATTAACTGTGTCACTAGTTTGGGTGGAGAAGATGGTAAAAAGCCATCAGCAGGATCTGTAGATTGGAAAGTGAAAGCTCCCACTGTAGAAGTAAAAGTTATCATATTCCTAAAAGCTATATAGGCTGGTACCATTTGGGCTGTATAAGCAGGAAGCTTTCTGCTCATTCGTTTATCTGTTACAAGAGAAGAGAATGCTGCAGACAGGGTGTTGCATGATTTTCCTCGTGGGAAAGATCACACTGCGCTTTCACGGGCTGCGCCTGGGGTCCTAGGAGTCCCTGGCTTTTAGAAGAACTTACATAGATGACACCTCTGAAGGGTATGAGGGGGCAGGAAATATCTTTTCAGTCCTCACCCCTGGGCTCCCCACAGATCTCCATTTCTGGTACCACTGTGCACATCTTAACTAAATTCAATCTTCCTTAAGAAAACTAGAAGTCTCATGAAGAAATGCACAATGTCAAATGACTGAATATCATCTTCTGAGTCTCAGTCTGGGATTTTGTATGTTATGGATTCATTCACTTATTATCTATCAAATGTTGACTGAAGACCTACCATGGTTAGGCACTACTCCCGTGGACCAAGGAGCTCCCCCCATGGGGTAGGAGTGATACACAGCCACCCAGTGGACAAGTATATAAGCCAGGGGATGGGAGACAACCTTAAGTCTCCCATTACAAAACACACTCAAAAGCATGCCACGAGAGGCTTAAAGTACCTGGGGACAGCATTCTTTAGGAGCCAGAAGAGGCTGAGGCTGGGAGTCAGAGCCAGCCATCCAGGCCAGGTGCTCCAGGCAGAGGGAACAACAAGGCCACAGTCCTGCAGGTGGAGCCAAATGTGACTACAGGGCAGTGAGGGAAGAAGCCAGGGAGGGAAGTGACATCAGAGCCAGGTGAGGCAGAAGAGGCCCTGCCAAGTGGGCTTGCCCTGGAGGAGTGCACATCGTGTTCCAAGGGCAGTGACAGGCCGTTGGAGGTTCTTCTGGGGACAGATGGGCTCCGAGTGGCACCCTAAAACATCCCTCCAGCAGAGAGGGCAATGGAGAGCAATGTCAGCTGCACTCTGCCCCCACCACACTGATCTCTTTGTTCTTTCCCAAAGCCCCAACCATATGCTGGCCCCAAAGTCTTTGCAGTGCTCTCCTCCTTTGGGAACACACTTGTCCCAAAAAGCCACATGAATGCCCGGTCCTCCTTCAGCTCTTGCCTCATATGCCCACCCTTCTCACAGAGGTTGTCCCTGACCGCATCTAAAATGTAGGAGCTACCCCCCACTCTATTTTTATTTGTCTCTGCAGCATTTAGATAGTACACAATATACCTATACTTGTGAGTTTGTCTCCCCTAGTAGTTTGGCACATGGTGTGTAATCAATATGTATTTGTGGAGTGACCTGAGTAGCCAAGTAGACTGGGGCTGGTCAGACCTTAATTTTGTCATCGTCGTCTTAATTGTGTCATCAAGCAGACCTCGCTCTAATGTTATTGACATCTGTTTAGAACTCAGTGAACTCATTTCAGAATGCAGCCTCTGTCGAAAGGGAACAGGAAATATGCTTGCCCCACCTACTGGGCAGCCCTATTGGAAGATACAAAGGACCAAAATGCTATCGTAGTTAAAGCAAGAAGAACGATGTCAGATTTCTATATCCATATTCTGATAATACCTTATTCTATCAGACAATAAAAGCCTGACTAGATAGGAACTGTCCAAATGCCCACACACACCTTCCTCACAGTGATGTTCTCCATTCACAGATTGTTAAGAAACTTATTGAGCATCTTTTATGTGGCTGAGGCTGAGCTAGAATTGAATGAGATGGGGCACCACAGTAGCTAATTAATAGTGTATTGTTAGAGTGAATAAACAGTGGGTGAAAGATTAATGCAGCACCCATCTGTATGACTAGTGTCTCCCACATAGTGATCCGGTAGGGTCATCACTCACTCGGCTCTGGCTGATTTTGGTTCCAGGGCCAGGTGACATCACTGACTCCCTAGCTGTGCTTCTGCCCTCACTGTCACCCTATGCAGCATCTATGCTTCTCACTTCTGTGTCCCACTCTGTGTGCACAGGGGCCAAGCCCAGGGATAGCACCTCCTGGCCACCAGGCCCTCGGGCTCCCAATTGGCTCACAGAAGGGTCCAAGAGAAGATGGAGAAGAGAAGAGGACACAGCGTCTATCCTACCCTCTTGTCTTACTCCCGGCTGTTTCCTGGCAGTGGTCAGACTCCTCCCTAGCTACTGCTGCTGGTGGCCTACCAAGCTTTATGGACATCACCCTCACAGCTTCAGTGTGCCCACCTCCTCTCCCCTTCAGGCCTAGAGGAAGTGACAATACCCTGATGTTGATGTTGCTAGTTTCTGGGATTTTGTTAGACCCTGACTAGGCTTTTTATATCCCTGACAGCAAATCTGTCCTTCAAGACCTCCAAGCCATCTACTTCTGACCAGTAGACCAACCACTTTAATAAATAGCTCATAAAATAGCCATGCATGTTAAAAAATAATTCCCATACACAGTCACAGACATATCTTATTTATACCTGTTCTCCACCTCCCTTTCTAGTATGTGGAAATCTGTACCAACTGAACATGTGAGGCGGCCTCTAAGAGTCTCTTCTATTCATCGCACACCCAACAGGCATCTCCCCTCCCCCACCCCTGCTTTCACTCACCAGCCCCACAGCCCCTAGGATTCTGTAGAAGAGCTGGCTGAAGTCAGTTGGTAAACAATACCCCCACACAATGCCCTGTGGGGTTTTCTGGAAGTGTCTGCCACAGACCTTATTGCCTTGTGTTCTCCACCCACAACAACAGCTGCTCCTGCACCTCCCAATTAAGCTGCTTCCTTCTTCGTTATGGACTACTGCTAATTCTTAGGACTGGAAAAAAGAAGGTAGAGGGAAGGATGGAAAGTAGCTTTTGAAAAGAACTGTCAGTCCCTGGCAGTGGGGACCTGGGGTGGATTCGTTCCTCAGAATTCACTCACTTCGTATTCGTCCCAGGACAACAATATGCTGGGCTCAGTGCCAGATGCTGGGGACACAGAGATGACTTGGCTCAATACTGGTTGTGGCTTTGAGAAACTGTTGAGGCCAGAGGGTGAGTAAGAGCGAGCGAGCGAGAGAGAGTGAGAGAGAGAGAGAGAGAGAGAGAGAGAGAGAGATGTACAAATGCAAACCAGTTGGCTGAGCCTGCGGTACTTGGCAAGAGAATCACCCAGAGGGAACAGCAGGTTCCCACCGCCACAGGATGGGCAAGTTCACTCCCAGGGAGGCACCACAGCCTTCTGAAGGTCTCAGATCTGAGGCCTATCACCACCCAGGCAAGAGATCTTCACCACCCACCTGGCTGCTATTCACAAGGCTTTATTCTAAGAAGGCTGAGCAGCTGCACAGAGCACATCAAGGCGAGCAAGTGTGGAGAACGCCATTAGCATGGTTAATTACAGGAGGCTGGCAAGATGACTCATGCTGTTCAACAAGAAGAATGTGTTGCCCAGCCTCGCTGGGGTCCAGGAGCTGGCTCAACGTTGCTCCACACCTCTCCCCTTCCTTATCACCCACCTCAATCATGTCCACGGTTGCAAAACAGAGGAGGTGTTACCAGTCTCATCTGTCTGTGGCATCTGATCAGAGATACCAGTGAACAAATCAATTTGCTGAGTGCAGCCCAATGCCTGGAAATTCACTTCTGGGTACAAGGTGCTCAGCAGCCTGGTGGAGCACCAAAGCTCCCAGGGCTACGATGCAGAGACCAGATAAAGGGCTCGGTTCCTGTACTCGTTCTACTCATAGACTGTTCCCTGGTATTCACAGGTTTGGGGAAAACTCCTTCTCATTTGGAGTAATGCCTCCCCTTAAGAGCTAAGAAGGAAATTTTGAAATAAAAATGTAAAGTATGACAAAAATGTAGTGGGGACTCACCTGAGATGCAGGAGCTGCTGGCGATAACACAAGAAGACACAGCCTCCACTTTCAACAAGAAGCCAGCCCACAAAAAAAGGGTGTCTTGGCCTCTCCTGCCCTCTGTCATTGAATCCTTCGCACTGGGCAATTTATGGACATGCTGTAAATAAAGAGGTGGAGTCAGGTACTGGGGAAGCTTCTGGCTTCTGAGCCAAGGGACAAAAGGAGAAGTGGGGAATGATCAAGCAACTAGAGGTTCCTTTTTTTTTTTCTTTTTGCAGAACCAGGGATCAAACTCAGGACCTTGCACTTGGCCAGGCAGGCACTTATGCCCCTGAGCTATCTCCCCAACCCCTTGGAGGTTCCAATGCAACACACTAAGGTTAAATCTGGAGGCACAGAAGGGAATATTGGAGACATTTTGTGGGGAACAGAGGGAGCACGACCTGTTGAGGGCACTTTGCTCTTTCCTGTTCCACCTTGAGGATTGCTCAGCCTGCGAACCTGAGACTGTGGTGGATCCCTGATTGGTCTCTGGGTTTCACAGACCTTGTCTGTACATCTGCTTGTCTGATTTTTTCAGGGTACATGACCTTCCCCCTAAGACTGAGAAAAACCAGAGGCTAGGAGACATGCAGTTGTGCAATAGAGAGCCAGCTAAACTACATGCTTTAGTTTGCAAAGGCCCAAAATGCAGCTTTCAGGCTTTAAGGAATTCCACACATCCCAGAACCTGGCACAGAGGAAGCACCCCAAAGGCCTGAAGGGGACAACGAATAAACAAACCAACCAGCAGACACCTGCTTGGCCGGGCTGTCCCCCCTGGCAACCTACAGCAGCCAGCTTTTCTTAGGCATCCTCAGCTCCATTCAGGCCCCAGCCTGCCTTGCCCTTGAGACAATGCTGTAAGCAGGTGCCGCTGTGCCCATTTCACAGGTGAGGACACTGACCCACATCAAGCTTAGATGAGGCCTCCTGGCTTTCAACATCTGGGTTCTGGTGCCCAGCCTACCAGAAAGGTTGATAGGCGCAGGCCAAGGCTAGGAGGAAGGCCCTCTCCATTCCCCTTTGGCCTTCCCTTTCGGGAGAAGATAGAACCATCTTCCATACTCCTCTCTGGGCTCACAGGTAAGGGTTGGAATGTGCTCTAGATGTCCCAGAGAGCAGTCTCCCAAAAGATGCCCCAAGGCCATTGTGACACCAAAAATGCTGCTATAACTTCTAACTGAAACCACAGAATAGGCTACAAGTCTCTGTGTCCGGAGAAGGTCACATCCCCCAGCCACATAAGCAGCTCCACAGCTGGACTTTGAGCCTGGTGCTTGTCAACTTGATGGAGCAGCCCCAGGAACGAGAAAGCAAGAGCAGGTGTTAGATTTAGTATCAGACCACAGGGAAGCGCCCATGACGGACGTGGGGAGGTGCACCCTCAGCCGTGGGCAGTGACCACTAGGCTTGGCGGAGTTTCACGTGGCTTACTCCCTCCTGTCTCCAACCTACAATGCTCAAGTGAGTCCTGCTGAGGCTCAGTAATGGTACCTGGGTATAAAGGATAGCAGGGCCGCGTTGGGGGTGTCAGGAGTGGGTGTTCTTACTGTTCCCACCCCCAGAGGAAGGAATTTGTCACAACTCCAGAAGGGACTAGGTGTACTCATTAAACCTCCTGTGGGAAGCAATGCCTGGGAAGGAGCCTAAACGCCAGAAGCTGGAAGAAAGAAGGCGGTACATGAATGGGCATTTAACCCACACAACTAGGCATGTGTGCACATGCACATATACTGTACGTAAGCATGTATCTATACGCATGCACATATAACCAAGTTACATATCTGTATTATCTGTGATTTATTTATATGCCTTGGTGGAAAGAAGTTCAGGAAAACCCATACTGGACTCCTGATTTGTAAGGCAGCCTACTTTAGAGCCTGGAGCTAGACTGGAGGGCTTTGAATCAGTGTGGTTTAAGGAAAATGTTTTAACCTCTCAGTGCCTCAGTTTCCTCATATACGAAACTGGAGAAAATAACAGCATTGAAAAACTCTAGAGGAGTTGATGTTGAAAGAAGTGGATGTTTTAGGTGCCACCGTAGTGCTTGCTTTGCCCCAAGTGTACAAGTATCTAAGTGATACTTGTCATTACTATATTGCAGATGTGATTGCTTTATTTATTTATATATTTATTTTATTTTTGGTACTGGGAATCAAACTCATGACCTCGTACTTACCAGGCAGGCACTGTGTCATTGAGCTGCATCCCTGGTCCAATGTGGCTGTTTATAAAACTACGCCAAAGTTGTCTTGAGAAAGTGATTTGAACGTGTGTGTGTGCACGTGTGTGTGTGTGTGTGTGTGTGTGTGTGTGTGTGTGTGTGTGTGTGTAAAAGCCACAGTGGTTAGTGGAAGAGATGGAGCCCCTGGGAAGGTGGCTTGCGAGGGGCAGACTTTGTCAGCCTGTGTCCTCATGAAGCTCTGCCTACGCGCACTCGCGCCCAGTGTTCCTCTCCTTGAGCCACGGGTCCTCAGGTGACATGCTATGCCCAATGAGCCTTCGCTGAGCAGCCAGGCTAGCCAGGTGGGCCCCCTGCCACTTGAGGAAGAGGACACCCACTGTTGTCCAACATGTCCCTACTTTCCTCTGTGCATTCCCCCCTGCCCAGCTGGTCTCCCCTACCTCTCAGCAGAAACCTAGAGGGAGCACTGTGCCCCTGCGCATGTGACACAGCATGGCAGGGGATTAGTGGGACCTCAGCTCCTTCGCACTGTGCCCTCACCTCTGGCCACCCGATACAGCCTCTGATGCCCAGCCCTGGCGGGATATGGGCCAGACTTCACGCAAAATCTGTGGGCTCCCTACCTGCTCTCCTGCCCTGCCCTGCCCTGCCCTACCCTGCCCTGCCCTGCCCTGCCCTGCCCTGCCCTGCCCTGCCCTGACATCCTCCTTCAGTGTCATGCCCCAGCTTTTGGGAAGTGGATCAGGCACTTCTCTCTGCATGTTTTGCACAAAGACCGAAGATAGCTTATTACAGCCTCCCAGGGCCCCTGCCAAAGCGAACTTGGAAGCCTCCTGTTCTGTATGTCAGAACCGAATGTTCTTGGAGGGGGACCAAGATGAACTTGCTTTATCTTGACTTCTGCCTTACAATCAGCCAGGTTACGGCAAAGGTCCACTTCAGGCAGAAAAATGAATTTGTCCCAGTGCACCATCACTCCCTAACCAGGCCTCCTGGGGCAGGGGCAGTCACTGATCCCCTAGGAGCCCCTGTCCTGCAGCAGGGGGGCAGGGGCTCAGAAGTGTCAGGGTCTGAGAAAAAGACAAGCAAACCTGCCCCAGGCTGAGGCCCCACATAGTAAGCTCCCCTGGGGGAACATACAGGTGGGAGAGTTTCAGGGAACCCAAAGAGCATCCCTTGTCCTTGCAGAGAGCTAGAAGGCAACCAGGGCTGAGCTGAGCCCTTGATTAAAGATGGACAAGGCAGCTGTAGCATCAGCACTGTGTGATACTACACCGGGAGCAGACAGCAGACTGCAGGGCCTGAAGAGAGGTCCCCAGCAGAGATGTGTGCACATGGGTAGAGTTACAATCTGTGTGGCTATCAAACAGTCATGGAAAGTGTCCTGATGGATAAACAGGGCTGGGGAAATGGCTTAACTGTTTGCTAGGAGGAATAAAATTAAATCACTTTCTACAACATGCACACAGAATAAATCTCAAGTGAGTTATACCTAATGGTTGTACAGAGAGTGTGAGTATTATGCTCAAGGAAATAGACCAGTCTTATAAAGGACACATATTGCAACAGTCCTCTCAGAGAAGGTCCTGCAATAGTCACGTTCACAAAGGCAGAGTAGGATGGGGGACGGTTGAGGGGTTAAGGGTGCCGGGGTTCCAGAATAGAGGAGATGTAACAGGAAACAGCACCCCAGCCAGTACACTTCATTTCTTCGCTGCCCAGGCAATAGTTCCTGTTCCAGTTCCGGTTACTCCAGTCTTTTAGAAACAACCAATTGCTGTTATATACAGCTGGCAACTATGGTGCATATTGTGAGAACCAGTCCCCAATTGATGAGCCACTCTGCCCCTGTACTTTCTGTTTGCTTATTCCATATAAACATTAGGCCACCAGATATCAGGGCCTGATATTCTGGGAATGATCCTAATCAGTTCCCATCAATGTAAGTAAATCTGTCGCAAAATCCTGTGTGTCGTTTCAGTGTTCCTGCTTGCCACTGCATTGGAAGAGTTATTATTTAATGGAGATACAGTTCTGGTTTTGCAAGATGTGAAGATCCTGAAGATGGGTCAGGGCTGGGGTTGCCTAATAGGGTGAAAGGACTCACTGCCCTTGGATTGTGCACCTAAAAGTAAAGATAGAAAATCTTATGGATATGAATTTTACTCTAATTTCTAAAAATTATTATTATGCTTTTAAATTATACAAGCATTATGAATAATAACATGACAGCCTTCATCATCTTGGGAAAGTAAAGTTTGTTTTTTTAAAAATTTTTATGTATTTGTCATAAGGTCTCACTTTGCAGCTCGGACTCATAGTGGTGCTGTTTTCAGCCTCGCCAGCTCTGGGACTGCATGCATGAGCCACCATGCACGGACTTGGTGGCTGGCTCAGTGTGCCTGAGGGCAGGGCCACTGCAGCATGTGGTGTTGGGGATTGAACCCCAGTCCCTGTGCTAGATTGTGTTGTCTTAAGCAGGACCTGAATCCACAGAGGAAAAGTTAGCAGTCAGAGCCACCACTGACTTAAGATGCACAAAGTGTGTCCAGTCCCAATTGCTCAGAAGGCTGAAGCAAGGGGTCTCCTTGGCCAAACCCAGGAACTTGAGGGCAGCCTAGGCAGCATGGTGAGACCTTGCCTCAAACAAAGGTATGGAAAAATTTTAATGACAATTGAGAAAATAATAACAGGATAACGGCAAATGCCTTGCTGAGTCCTGAGACTAGTCCAGGATTTCCTACATTCCTACCATTTTTTTTTTTTACCACCTTCAAAGATGTTCATCATCCTTCAATAGTTACTTTATTATTTATTTTTCCTTAAACTTAAAAAAATATTAATTTGTAATGCTGGGATTAAACCCAGGGCCTCACACGTGTTTCGTGTGTGCCCTACCCCTGAGCTATACCCCTCCTCCCTTTTGTTTTACTTTTTAGGTAATAAAATTGTCTGTTTACTTTTATTAGCATTTTTTAAAAATTTATGATAACTGCATTCATGTGCTTATGGTGCATCCATATATCACAGATTAAACATTTGTACTTGTCCCTCTTCCTCCCTCCTGGCACCCCTCCATCTCAAGGTCTTGCTAAATTGCCCAGCTTGACTAGCTATTTGCGGCTTTCTACCCTATCTGCCCCAGGAGGTGAGATTATAAGCATGAGCCAGCACACCCGGCCCCCTTTAGCCTCCTCATCAACTGAATTAAACTATACTTTACAGACAATGGCATGCACTCACCTTAAGTAAGTTTGGAAAAACTTATGCGTGCCTGCAATCATCTTTGCCATCAAGGTGCAAATCTTGTCCATCATAACTAAGAGTGCCTTTGGGCTGCTCTGCCGAAATCCTCCCTCCAGCCTCCCACAGCTTTAGCAAATTGTTTATTGTGGCTTCTGTCCCCCCTTTCCAAGAAAGTCGTACAAACAGAATCACAGAAAATATGGTCTCCTGTTGCTGAGTTCTCACATTTTACTTTTGCTTTTAAAACTCATCCATGTTATATAACTATATATTTGGTTCATGTTTAGAGCTGTCCATTCCGTGGAGATCATTTCTTTACCCACTTGTCAATAGAAACTAAGGTGGTTTCTAATTGGAGGCTTTCCCACATAATAGCCCCAAGCACATCTGCATAGAAGTCTTTGTGTGATGACAATTTCGTGCTTTCCTAGAAGCAGCATTGCTGAGTTTGCCATACATGTGTATTTTAAACTATTTTTAAAACGTTAAATAAATTAATTTCAAAATAAAACTTGGTGCCACTATTGTAACTAGAAGGGCATCTGAGTTATCATCAATAAAGACTGATCATAACAAAGTCATGGATGTGTCAGTATACATGGTTGGCCTGTGCAGTGCTGGCAAGTGCTCTGCCCCTGAAATCTTGGGTGGAGTAATGCCTGCACATGTCTGAGAGACACTACTGCCTGCCAGAGGCTGGGAGCATAGGTTAGCTCCAGGAACTCTGTATAACGGGTAGATCAGCAAGTATTAGGGAAGTGTTAAAGACTGGGCCAAACTCTGCTGGAAAAGAAGAAACCAAGCAAGACACAGCATTATTTAGTGTCACTCAGATGTGCCACCTGGAACCAGGTAGTCATCTCTCTTCCAGAGACCAGAAAGAAAGGATGGCTTGGCCAGCCCAGGATGCACACCTGTGGTGCTGCTCTCAGTTCGGTCAAGGAGAATGCCCTTCCAACCACCTAGAACAATGCAACAAAACTCAGAAAGCTCTTGCTATGGGCCACATACTGTTGTAAGTGACTTATAAACAAAAACCGCTGAATGATTTTTTATGACAGGTTAAAAGGCTGTCTTTGTGTCCCAGACAGGGAAGGAAAGCAAGGATGAACTTTCATGAATCTTGTACTTAGAGGAAGACAACTTCAGGCTACAAGAAGAGCTATAATGCTGATAAGCTTGAAATGTTTGATACCAAAAATATTAGGTATGCCAGTCTGGTCAGCAAGTGCTTCCTTAAAATTGAGATCTAAATGGTAAGAAGAGAAGAGATAATAAGAGGTGAAGATGATAGAGATAATCTCAGGGAGGAAGACCTAATATGGTTACCTTTCTAAGATTAAATACTCACATGTGCAAAGGCCCCGTGTCTGGGAGTTTGAAGGGTACACTAGGCCAGAGGCAAAGATGTAAGTGAAAGTCTGACTGTGCAGGTTCCAGAAGCTACCCAGGAAGCTAACATTTTATTCTATCTGGAATAGAAATATTCTCCCCAAAGTATTTTAATCCAGGGAAAGACCTGATTGGATTTGAACTTCAAAATGACTGCCCTACCCACTATGCAGAAGATGAGCCATGGGATACCACAGCGGAAGTAGGAAGCCCAATTTGGAAGCTGTGGCAGGAATCTAGGCAAGAGGTGTGGACAGTATGGAGTAGGCTGAATGCAGTGCAGAGGGAGAGAACTGGGTCTGTGTGGGATGATGCTGAAGGTGGAGAAGACGGATGCACCAGTGAATTAGATACAGAGGTGAGTCAGACGCAGGGTGCGAGGGTGGCAAGCAATCAAGATGAACCCCAAGTTTGACCCTCACACCTGGTGAATAGTCTTGCTGCTTTCCAAGCTGCATGATGAGGTAGGAGGAGCAGGTCCATTTGGAGCATTTCATGGTTGAGATGCCTATTACAGTTGTAGAGAAAAAGAAGAGCAGTTTCTGATACTCAGCAAAGAATTCCAATCCTGAAATCAAGATTTCAGGGCAAAAATGTGTTGTGTTCTTAAGCTATCGTGGCAGATGACACCCAGAGAGAGAAGCTGAACAAGAGGAATCACACTCTTCAGCACTCAGTGGTCCTAGGGAGCAGCACGTCTGAGGATCGTGCATGCCACATTCCCCTACGGAAGGTTCCCAGTGTATCCCAATGCGGTAAATGCTCCTGAGAAGTCCACAGCCAGAAAAGAAGCCTGCTTCCATTTGCTTCACTTAGAATTTTCCAGATTTATTTGATCATAAAAAGCTTTGTGCTTATAATGCCGATTAACATGCCACAGAGCACCAAGCAGATCAAAAAATCAAGTGGGCCTTTGAAGAATGAGTGAAAGCGAGGATGTATGGGTGTGATTAAAACATGCAGGAAATGTAGACATAAAGGACGCATTGTTATCAACCCCTCTCACAATATACCCACCCTGCTCCCAATCTGCATATCCCATCATTTGTGCCACTGCCTGAAGCAGTCTTTATAACAGAGTGCTCAGAAGTGAGGTGGCAGCTGCCACTGAGCACCGTCCAACAGAAAAGCAGGCTTCTGGAATGTTACAGAGTGACCCCATCCACCTGACTCGCCTGACCTGGCATCGCACAACTCTTCCCCAAAGTCAAAAGGACCTGAAAGGTAAATGTTTTGTATTGATTCCAGACACGTAAGCCAAGACAGCATTACTTAGAGACAACCCTAAAAGAAGACTTCCAGAACTGCTTCAAAAAGTGGTACAAGCAATGGGCTAAGTGTAACCTGGGGGCGGAGGACTGCTTTAAGGGGACTCATGGTAACATGTCTTCTACTGTAGTGAACATTTAAAAAATGACAACATACACTGCAGTTTTTTTTTTTGTTGTTGTTGTTGTTTGTTTGTTTTGTTTGTTTGTCATACTTTGAGCCTGCAGAAGAACATCTGGAACAGGTGTCAGCCACCCTCTTCTGTGGAGGGCCTGAGAGGGCAGAGCTTAGGCCCTACCGTTCTAATCTGCTCTGCAGCACAGGAGCAGCCAATGCTGGTATGCAAATATGTGGAAATGCTGTGTTCCCCAAAACACAATGTTTCCTAAATCAGGCAGAGGCTAAGTATGGCCTTGAGCCTTGTGTGTTGACATCACTCCCTGATAAAGGATAAGAAGATTTAAGGAAGGCAAAGGCACAGGGCTGTGACGCCAAGAAGAGAAAAGGGCAGAGGAAGGAGTGAGCAGCAAAGGTCTGGGTGATGAGGAATACCCAGCGGAGCCCGAGGAAAGGTGAGCACTGCCCTCATTGTGGGCCACCTCCCCAAAGCAGGAGGGAGGGAGGAACTCCCACTGCCCTATTCCACAGCTGGAGAAGCAGGGAGTTAGAGGTTGAGTAATGTCCCCAAGCACAGCCCCAGGATATGTCACCTGACACTGGGCCTGGTGCTCACCCAGCAGGGAGATGACCTCTCTGTGAGGCAGGGTGCAGGAACAGTCCCGGCCCAGCCTGGCCATCATCCTGATGGATGCCACTTCATGAGAGACCACCTGCACTGGCCCATGATGTCAGCCACCTGTGCCTCTGCTTCCTCCTGGCCTTGTCAGATGAAAGGGGAAAGTACCCCGGCAAGCAGCACAGATCCAGGAATTAACACATGCCAGTGCTGCCAGTGCCCACGATAGCAAAAAGAGATCCAAGAAAACACTGATATTTATTTATCTCGTGTTTTCTTTCAGATCTAGCAATGTGACAATAACATGTGTCACTGTCAGCCCAAGCCCTGCTGGCAACACCTTGAAAACTACGTGGAGGTTCAGAAAATAAACAGCAGTCTCTCTGATTCCAGTGATAAAATACCAGTGTAAGAGGAGCCTCCTGGGACCCATAATCTGGAATTGTCAGGGGATAAGAATTGTCTGTCTTTTTGATAAAAGATGTCAGCTACCCTTCTGGGTTTTAAACAGAGGGAAACACTTCTGATTATGAGACTGGTTCTGTGTCCCAGAGTCTGTTGAAAGAATCTTGTGTGCAGTAAATGTGCTTCCCTCGCCTATCAATGTCCTAAAATTTCTTTATCAGAGGAAGGCTCAGCTAAATCAGAGCCACAAAAAGTCCACAACTCTGGAGTGCCTCATTTTCAGTGAGCCAGCTTCGTGTAGGCTGACGTTTCCTGATTGCTATTCCACTCAAAAAGCCTTCCAAGACTGTTCAGAATTGGCAGTTATTATTTTTTTCTAAGGCTTAGGTCTAATTAGCCTCATGAAAGATTGTTTTGTTGTTTGTGGTCTGTGGTTGTTGTATGACTTGTTTTGCCTTGAAAAACGCTGCAATTGCTCTTTTCTTTTTCAATTGAAATTCAACAGGGGAAAAAATAGCCCAATTAGGAATCATCAGCCTCACATATAATAAGCCCGCAAAAATAAATATTTATTGAATAAGTGAGTGAGTGACTGCATATTAAATAGCCTCTCAGACTGGGGCAGACTACAGATCCAAAATAAGAACAAAGGAGGCCGGTGCACTGTGACATTTGCCATGTGCCATCAATACCTGTTGATCAAAGCACAGTTCAGTCCCAGTCATCTGCACACCAATGAAACACAACTGACCGTCAAGACATTGTGAAAGATCATTCATTCATTCAATAAACATTCATAGTGTATCAACTCTGTTTCTGGCTGGAGAAGGTGCAGTGAGACCAAGATGTCACAATCCCCAATCACCTGAGGAGGGCAAACAGGAGGACATAAGCTAGGCACAAAAGGTGGGTGTAACTAAGTACTGCAATTGAGGCTAATATCAGTTAACCTACTCTGGTTAGAGGGACCACTCTGAGGTGGAGACCCTTAGTCAGCACCTTGAAGAATAACAAAGCCTCAGGCATGTGGAATCATGGGCGTTCATGGATTACAGAATAAACATTACCCCAAAAGGATTAATTTCCCAAGGCTATTGGAAACCACCACAAACTTGGTTGCTTGAAATAACATTAATTTATTCTCCCCCAAATTAGGAAATCAGAAGTCTAAAACTAATGCCACTTGCCTGAGATTAAGATATTGACAAAACCACTTTCCTTTGGATTCTCTAAGGGAGGATCCTTCTTGGCCTTTCCAGCCCTAGTGGCCACCAGCACCCCTTGGCTTGCAGCTGCATCCCTGCAATCTCTCCACCTTGACCCTCCTCTGTTCTTCATGCCTGCATCTCAGTCAGAATCACCACTGTTTCTACCAATATCTATTTAAGGTCATCTAAGCTTTGTCATGCATCTGCTCTGAAATTCATCCACCTACCACCTGTTAATTCAACTCCAAGGCAACAGCCACAGGTTCAAGTCTATCCAGGAAGACAAAACTTCCTGTCACTAGCTGAAAAATCTCTGCTGGTGTTTATAGAACAGTTAGAGTTGGCTCTCTGTCATGCTCAGAGGTTTTGTCATTATTGAATGTTGTAGAGACCATGGGATGCATTCCTTTAGCACCAGTATCATTTTGATTTTAATTATCTGGGGATATATTTGCAATGTAGTATGTTCTCCTATATTATCTAAAACAAGTAATGTTCAGTAGACTGCATCCTTTCTAGCAATCCTTGAGTCACTAGGATAAATGCCTGCTACTTCAGGACAGAAAAGCCAGCCAAAGACTACTAAGTACAGCACTGGAAACTCCTATACTAACCCCACACTAACCCTTCCTAATTTGCCAGAGTTCATGCTGAATAGCTGAGGTCTCCCCAGATTGCTTAGGTCACTGGCTATTTTTGCCCTTGACTTTCCTCCTAAGAGCCATGTAGGATTATATGCTTAGAGTTTTATTCCCTGTGAGCCCCGACTCTGGAAACAATCCAGCCTGTCTTGAAGTTCAGTCATGAACTTCGGAGGCCGGTGCACTGTGACATTTGCCAAACACAAACTGGCATGTCACTGCCCTCCCCCAATTTCCATCCTCTCCTGCACTGCATGCTTGCACCTATGAACGGTTTCCCATTGTTTTTTCAATGAATCCTCAGCAGGATCAGCATGGCCAAGGCAACTCAGGCTCCTGTGGACCTCTCTATAAACCCATCCTCTGTACTGCAGCCTTGCCAGACTCTTTAGTCTGTTCTATCTGCCATCCCTTCTGCACCTGGGCCTTTGCTGCTGCTGTTCACATTACCAGGTTGGTTCTTTGCCTGTGTTTCTCTATCCTCATGGATTCTTCCCATGCATGTAGGTTTCAGCCCCACTAAAGCTTTACTTGACTTTATCGACCAGGTGCATTTCCTCTATAGGCTCCCAAAGCCTAGATTTCTTTCTTCTATCACCTTCATCACAGGTGAACAAATTATGCATTTATTCACGTGTTACTACAACTATCTGTCCCCCTAACCAATATCACTCACTCCCAAATGTCTGTATCTCTTATATTCATCACCATGTCTCCTATGTGTGGCACAGCTCCTGCTGAATGACTGAACAAGTTGCTAAAGTCCTAAACTCCTGTTGGCAACTAGCGTTTTTTCTACTCTAAGTGGAGATAAGTCATCTTTCTTTGAGAAGTGTCTCCATTTCTGGAAAAACTTAATCACTACTTTCAAATCAGTCTTCTATAGCTGTATATCTGCCCCAGCCTAGGCAGGCCAGGACCTGTGATTCTGCAAGGAAATTACCTGACCTTTGCCATTCTGTGTTACCTTTGGGGGCCAATTCATAGCTATGACCAAGGATCCAGCCCCAGTGCATTCTGGGACCCCTGAATCTCTGAAGCCAGCCCCAGCCCCAGCAGAGAAGCACAGTGCCATGTGTCCTGTGGTCATAAGGCTTCAGGCTTCTAGAGGCTCTTAGTTCCACAGGCTCCCTAACAAGAACAACTCCTCTAGCCATGCTCCCAAAAAGGCCAGGAGCAATGTGTCACAGTGTCCTCCAGTATCCTGTGCAGGAGGAACCATATAAGGAGAAGGGCCAGGTCTTTCTACCCTGGGACTCAGGCTCTGGTTCCTTTAAGAGTCCAGACAGAAAAGCTGTCTCCTCAAAGGACAGACCCATCCAGCCCAAGAACCACCTCTCAAAGTAAAAAAGTAAAAGAGCTGGTGCACAGGGCAGTGCCTGCTGGGAGGCAGGAGAAGGAAGAGGACACAAGACTTCCTCGGTGTGCCCACATCAACAATGGAAGGGTGACTATGGGCCCCATGAAACCTATGACCCTCAGTACTTATTTACCCTCTGGTATCTTAGTTTCCTCATCTAGAAGATGAGCTTTCTTAAAAAGTATCATCTCAGAGGGTTAATGATATGATTAAATAGTCTAGTGCAGGCAAAATACTTAAAATAGAGCTAGATGTCCAATATGGCATGGTTACTATTATTAGAAATACCAGCTTCCCTGCGACATCAGAATGTTCTAGCATTATGTGTACCGGTTAATCCAATTTTCTGGTTTGGAGGGGACAATATTTGTTTATAGCAATTTGCAAATAATATTGCATTATAAAGTAAAATAAAGCTGAGTGCAATGAAAGTTCACATCTGTGGTCTAACAAAGGAATGTATTGGGACCCAGAGGACTCGGTGGCACCTTTGCAAGACTGGGAGTCCCTGTTCTCTGGTCAGGCAGAACATTGTGAGGATAATGTGGCAGATTCTGTGACTAGGTTCTCTCCTGAGTTCAAATCCTGGGACTACCCTTTGCTGCTCATCTGTACTTTTGTATAATTCCTTCTTTGTCCTCATCTGGAAAATGGAAATAATACTAGCTCTTTTGTCATAGGGCCACTGGGATGATTTAATAAGTGGCTTAACAGCATTCAAGTATTGGCATGGAGCAGCAATTGTCAGACTTTGTTTCTAACTTTTTACACTGGGCAGGAACCAACATTGTGAAGTACTTGAGCTACTTCTCAGTAGCTCAAGATGGACACGGCACAGGTGGCATCTTGAGGGCTTCCAAACTAAATTCTGGATACCTTATTCCTTTTCTTCCCATCTTCTTGATCATGAAAACTGAGAAACACACAACACTGGATATCAAAAATCAACCCACTGCATAGGTTCTCTGATAAGGGACATTACTGACAAAACAGAAGCCAGTCAACACTACCAGCTTTGGACCGAGCAGCAACCCTTCCTGGATGCTGTCAAAGGCATGCATCATCGTGTTTGAAGGGGAGGGCTGGTCTTCCCTTTCGTTCTGGACCTGCATCTCATTCAGGCCAGCGCATGTACCGGCTACCCACCCAACTGCCCAGCCCAGTGCTCATCTAGCTGGATGAGAAGCAGTTTCATAAATTCAAATGGGGCGCATTTCCGGCTCCATTCGCTGAGCAAAACAAGTTAATCAGAGTGTGTGTGCCCAGTTCGTCACTGGCTGAATTCTTTCTCTGCATACTCTAATTGTGTAAATTTATCCAGAGCTTTCAGGAAAATTCCAGCACATCAAACATCAGTGGCTCGCGCTCACGGAGGGTGCCACAGCTATGAAGCTGGCAGCGCCTACATACTCCTAACCTCGCGTCTGAAGCTTGCTGATCCTTTGAATTTTACCAGCAGAATGCAGGGTCTGAATGGTAGCAAAGTGAGCTGGGCACTGGGGACTGAGGAAGGTGCTGTGCAGCTGTCCCTGACTTCTGGTCTAATTCCAGAAAACTCAGGATCATATCCTCTCCCAGACCTCTTCTCTCTCTCTCTGGGATTACGCAGAAGGGGCCAGTGGCCAAGCTCTGGGCCTCGAGGGAGTGCTCCCTTGGAGGTGCAGGCCTCTCCTGCCAAGTTCTCATCTGAACCCTTTCAGCACCTGATTGATGGTGAGGCAGGCGCGAGGCCACTCGGCTGTTCCTCGGGTCCCTGGGAACTGATAATAAATCTAAGGCGTGCGTCCCAGGTGGTGGGGCTCTTTGAGCTGGGCGGCAGAGGAAAGGGTAGTAAACCGAAACAAATGCGTTCACATTTAGTTCTGGAAGTGTGAGTTTTGGGGATTTCCTTTTTTATTTACTTTGAATTCCCTCCTCTTGTCCTCTCGGATTTAAGCCTCTGTCTCCTCTGCATTTGCCTTCACATTTCAACCTATAAATTTCATTTTAATAAAAGTGGTGTCTAGCCAGGAGATAAAATGGTTTTTAAGACAGAAAACTTCTGTCTCCATCCAGCCCCCATCTTTCACACATTTTGTCTCCCACCCCCAGATGTTTCCTCTGCCTTATCAGTGTATTAAAAAGAAACACCAGTATGCCAGCCTTTCAAATTTCCCGCCGCCACCACTAAAAGGAAGGCATGAGAAGGGCACTGAAGGCTTGCTCAGCCTGGAGTTGGTTTGGATTAGAGGGGGAATGGGAAGTGGCCAGGCATGGAGAGCTGGGGCCATGGACTTTTGTAACCTCTGCTCACCGCCCACAGCCCCAGAGTCAGACAAACCATAAATGCCCCACCCACCTGGTGGGCAAGGCTGTAGAAGCATCTTACTGTCACATTTTCTGATGACCTCGGGTGACAGCCTTGCTGGGACCATACACATGCCACAGCCAGAGTCCCGGCTTTTCTTCTGTGGCTCTGTTGTGTTCACTGGGAACTTCCATTTCCACCATGGTTTTGGTATACAGCCTCCTCCAGGACCTGCTCTCCTGAGCCAAAGCCCTTTCTAGCACATCCAGGAAGCAAGTGACAGTCCTCTGCCACACAGATCTCTTCTGTGGAACCCGCTCCTCAGAAGAGTCTACATAGGGTTTTAGCTTTAATGCACACAATAGCTCTCAGCTCACAGTCCTCACTGCCCACCCTCAGGTGTATGAAGTGTGTCACAAATTGTGCAGACCTCAGGCACATCCAAGGAGGCTCTCACCATCTTCCTGCCAGTCACCATACTGTCCTGTCACCAAGACCTCCTAAACAAGTCCCCAGAGTGCCCTTTCTTTATCTGGCCACTACTATAACCTCACCTGGCCTTAATTTGTACACACACACACACACACACACACACACATCTCATGGGCAGATGTTTTGATATTAATTGTTAGATCTTTATTTTAATGGATAATAAACAATAAATTACCTTTCAATTGCAATGATGACCTAAAGCTATCTTTCCAAATGAATATCTCTAATTAAAGAAATTCATTTCTTGACATTTTGGAAGGGTAAACAGAAGATACGGTGCTGGCACCATATTTTGAGAACAAGAGTATTTTGAAAGACCATTTCTAAACATATCAGAGAACTTCATCCATCCTCTCAAGAGACACTCACAGCCTTGGCCGTGGTCCCCCCCCCCCCCC
>PVJA010000630.1:105369-159623 GCA_004027025.1 Myocastor coypus | reverse complement strand
GACATGGTGTGGATAACATGTTTGAGCTTCCACTCTGAGACTGAGTGGCTCCAAGGAAGGTTCCATTTTTTGCGGGGGTGGGGGTGGGGGTGGGTGGGTGCAGGTGCTGGAGATTAAACTTAGGCCCAGACCATCCTGAAGTTAATTAAACCAACACACTGAGTGGTTGGCAACAACTAGGTGTTGTTTGGGTTTGGTGACTTCTATTGAGTACTGTGGCATGGGAGAATCCAGGTGCTCTGCCCAGGGAAAGGGAAACGAAGAAATGTGAAGATTTTTACAGGCTACACCTGATAGTGACCCAGGACACATCTGCACCTGGAAGACAACTGGCATATTTGTGAAACAGCTTTCACTAAACTGTGTGAAATCAGACCGAATGGGCAAGGCAGCTGGTTACGTCCCTGTCGGGTCTCACATTATCACGTGACCCGTACGAACTGTTTTCACTATGTTGGTGTCCACAGAGTTCTCCCCAGGAGAACTGAATGCTGTCCTTGTCATTGTTACATTTATTCTCTCGCTTCCAGTTTCTTTCTTTCTTTTTTTTTTTTTTTTTGTCTTTTTGAGACAGGGTCTCACTATGCAGTTCAGGCTGGCCTTGAGCTCACTTTTGTAGCCCAGGCTGGTCTCGAACTCACACCGATCCTCCTGCCTCAGCCTCCCGAGTGCTGGGATTACAGGCGTGCGCCACCACGCCCGGCGATCACTTCCAGTTTCTTAATCCAGTGCAGGTGGTTGCTAACGGGCAGGCAACTTATTGTACCCAGCTGAACTGAATGAGTGTGGTGCCGGGCATGGGAGGCCCGCCTGAGGATTGTTGCTAGCAGCGTAAGAGGCAGAACTGGCGAGGCTGTGGAGAGGCTGTTAGCAATGTTTGGCGAAGCTGTAGGGGCTGTTGGAAACTGCTAGTTCTCCAGTACTGTTCTGCTGGGGGACCTTGTCATGCTGGCTTTTCTGATGAAGTTGTTTTTCTCTAGCTTGGGACCTCATCATCCCTGAGAATGGCTATGGTTCATTTGGAAGAGCTCTGGTCCTCATCTTGAGCACTGCTTCCTGGACCCAGGTGAGAAGATACAGCACTGCTCAGGCTCCTGGAGAAGCCTGTCATGTTGGCTTTCCTGTTGGGAGCTTGGCTTTCTTCAACTTTTGTTGTTTTTTTTGTGTGTGTTTTTAGTACGGGGTCTATAGGGTCTCACTACATAGAATGGACTAGTGATCAGCTTGTGTTCAGCCTCCCAAGTGCTGGGATTACAGCCTTGTGCCACTACACCCAGTCTCAATCACCATCTCAGCAATTCCCAGGACTGGGGCTGGCACAGTATTGGGAATCAAACCCTGACCACTGCATCTGTATAAGCAGGTCCTTTAGTCCCCTGAGCTACTTGGCTGGCCCTTTTCCTCATCTTGGGAGGAGCTCAAGACTTTCCTGTCACTGAGGATGGTCGTGGTACTTTTTCTGGAGTAGCGTTGATTCTTGTCTGGGGCATTGCTTTTTGGTCCCAGTTCAGATCTTTCAGCCTGCTGGCACAAATCCCTCATGCCACCAGCACAGAGTTTCTAGTTTCCACCATTGACCTTAGGGACTTTCCAGCACAGATCCTTGAAGGGGTCCTGCATGTGACATTGTCATAGGCTTTGTTCCTCAGCTGGACCAATGGGAGATGTTGTTATGGGCTCTAAGTTTTCAGATGGACTCATGTAGAATACTAGGATCCAGGCTCTCAGCAAGATTCTTTGCTGTCTAGCATATGGATAGACACTAAACTGTCTATTGTATTGTACTGTTCCCCTTGCAAAAACTCCAAACCACCATAACCAGTCCAGTCTTGCCAGGAAAGTAAGGGTTGGGTGCCTAAGGTTTCAGTCTTTCCTGCGCTTCTTCAGATGGGAACTTTCGCATTTGGAGGGTACAGTGTATGTCACAATGACTTGTTGAACCAAGCAAGTGTGCCCCCACCCAGGACCCATTTCTCTTTTTCTACTGTGGCTCTGCCTTAGATAAGGTTGAGTTCCAAGGCCAGTTGACTCACAGAAGCTTCCTTCCCTCTGGGTTTCCTTTGGTTATAAATCCAAACATTTCCTTAATTCTATATGGTTTTAAAGAACTCACTCAAAAGTAGTTTCACTTAATTTTCAAATCTATACTGAAGGAATTAGTCAATTCTGTATTACAGGGGAAGATAGTGTGATTTAGAGGTGAGATAGTCCCACACGGATTTTTGTAATATTTTCTTTGTCTTCTTCCTATTTTGTACCATTTTCTCCATCTAATGAGTCAAAATGTATATTCATTCACTCAACAAGACCTTATTATCAATTAGAGCATGTGCACTGGGCCAATTGAAGATTTTGCACATGGTTTCTAGTGCTTTGTTTAAGAAAACACGGTTCATTGCTTGTTGACTACCTTTCCTCTTTCTAACAGAATGCTACATTTTGCTTTGTAGGTATGTTGCATTTTCTGTCCCTTGATCTTTGAAACCTTAGATTACTACTCCAGTCTTAGGGAATGGCCCCCATTGACCTAAGCCATTTGCAGCCATCTCATTGGACAGACTTGAGGGTGGGCGATTATCAGAGATTGCCTGGCACTGCCGGTCCCCAGGCCTGCCATGGAACCAGCCCGCTCCTCTGAACCTTCTCCACTGAAGTGCTGCTGGTAGGTACTATTCCTGCAGCTCTGTCCCCCTGACCTCAGGGTGAGTGAAGATGAATGAAGGCAACATACAGTTTTTTAACCTAAAGGCAGCCAGGAGGCTCTTGCTCCTGGGGCAGAGGTTCCCAGCCTGTAGCTCATCCCCGCTTTATTCACCGAGACAGCTCACCAAGTTTTCCGTATCCCTTTAGTAGGAGCCCAAGTACACAACTTAAACTCAGCTGTAGGGACCAGCTCTCTTGTGCTCAGAGAAGACAACTAAGCCCCAGTTCACCTCTGGTCTCCCGTAGGTGCTAAGTAGTTATAAAGCAGAAATCTGCTGAGAGGGGCTTCCCTTCTCAGATGCGAAGTCAAGGACTGATCGTATCAAAGCCCTTCTGCTTCCCTTTGCCTCTGCCCTGAAGTGAAGTGACACCCAGAGATGTCCCAGCTCCTTGTGGCCCAAGTGAGACAAACAAATATGGAGGAATAGGAAGAAAAGAGCCAGGGTCCTGGAAAGTACTTTTAAAAAATTCCCTAGGCTACCTACATCCATGTTTCTTTTTGTTGTAATGGTCAAGAGACAATATTTTATTGGCTAGCATTATACTCTGCAAAGCATTCTTTGAGTTGTACAGGGTAACAGTTTAAAGTCTACATTATGCTATATATCAAGGAAGAGAGTCAAACATTTTAATACATAAGATGTTTATGGGCCAGGGAGATAGCTCAGGTGTCTAAAGTGCCTGCTTAGGCAGGTGCAGGGGACCGGGGTTTGATTGGCGGCACTATATGCCATGAGAGCCCTGCCCTGTGGGTGGGCTGAGGGAGACCCCATAAAAGAAATATTTAAACTATGGTTCCTTGGTTTCCAAAAATAGTGATTACTGGTGTCAAGTCATCTCAGCAAAATGGGAATACTGAGGATCTACCAGTAATTATTATCTTACAGTATTACAGGAATTGAAAGTCAGGAGTTACATATTTATGCCAGTACTGTAGTTGGGTAGCTATAGTACAGTACACAGTTAAGGATGGCTTTGTATAGAAGATTGGAAAAATGGTCATGGAATAAGCGCTATCTCAATGTCGCAGGTCGGCAAACAACTAAATCTGGTGGTTGCGGTAGAGAAAATAGCAATTGTAACAAAGGCGTATTTCCAGTGACATTTCCTTTAGAGGTGGCTGAGGTTTTTCCACCTTCCAGAAAGACCAAGGAATGTGTGTGGCTCTTTAACCAAACTTCCACTTAGGCATAGTTACGGCACGTGTTCTCAATCAGCTGTGCTTTCTGCCGTCGTGCTGGCTCCGACGGCCCACAATCCACTGTAAGCTTTGCTCTTCCCTCTGGTGGCAGCCATAGGCATCATTCCACCTGAGCCTAATGCTTCTTGTACCAACTCTTCATCCCCTTCCATCCCGGATGCCACCTTACAATCCAGTGAGTTTAAGGGACTGAAGCCACCCACTGTTGCAGGCAACCAAATCCGCGTCCTTGCACAAACAACAGAGTGGGGAGTGGTGCAGGAAGCTATGGAATCTGTGACTCCTGCGTCAAGTTGCAGTTGAGTCTAAGCCAAATGGGATTGGTTGCAGAGATGGCAGCAAAACCTGCCACAGCAGCTGGAATCTTGTGAATCGGGTTAGCATCAGGATCCAATACGCTGTTCAATTTTTCCTTGCCGTCAGAGGAAACGGCAAAGAATAGTGCTCTGCACCGTGCCGCTCCCACTCTACTGGGGACGGTCCTCTAAGCAAGGGACCAGACCCTTCTCTTTTCAAGATCACCTTTAGATGGTGGAGGGCTTCCAGGGACACTGCTTGGTTAACATTGGGTTCAGCTATGGTGCTCAGCTGAGCTTCAGAGGTACAAAGTGTCCCCAAAGATGACTGTGGCCATGGTGTTTCAACTCCCAGAGTGGCTTCCCCTGTGTCCCTGTGTCCTGTCACAAACAGGTGCTTCTGCGTGTCCCTCTGGCCATTTTTGGCCCAGCAGGTTCTCGGGGCGTTGAGGCTGGATGCAGATTTGGCTGCCTGCTGCACTGGGTGACTTCAGTCCCTTGAGGAGATGTACAGCACACTGGGAAAGGCAAGGGGACCACACCCTGCAGCCCTCCCTGCCCCACCACCCACTGGGCCTCAGCGTTCTCCTGCTCCATGCTTCTTATGAGTGGAAAAACACATCTTTTATATGTTGAAGGTTTATTTTTAATATATGTAATATATCACTATTTTGTTTATGTATTTCATACAGCATCTCACTATGCATCCCAGACTCACAGCGATCCTCCTGTATCAGCCTCCCCAGCACTGGGATTACAGGCATGCGCCTCCACTATCCCCATGTACCTGTCCACATTTAGGGAATGCACTATAATTGCATTTTTCCCTATACATTATATCTTTCCTAATAATCACTGCCTCATATTTCCCTTCTCATTTCCTAATCATAAAAATTCACCCCTAAAGTTCCCAACACATCTATAAAAAACCTATTGATTTTCTTTTCAAAATAACCAAATACAGTTGAATGTGGTGGCACACATCTGAAAACCCAGTATTCTGGGAGTTAAAGGCAAGAGGTTCACAAGTTGAAGCCCAGTCTGGCAAATCAGCAAGATCCTATCTCAGAATTATACACACACACACACACACAAACACATACATATATATATATATATTCAAAAGGACTGGAGATTTATCCTGGCACTGCACAGGTCCAGAGTTTGCCTGCTTGTACAACAAAACCATGCAAACACTAGTGCATGAAGCGACCGGTCATTACTTCACCACCACACCAGACCCTGTGTCTCTGCCCTTTGTCAGCCTTGCTTTACTATTATAACAGTTAGTCCCCCGGCATGGGGGACAAGACCCTTCTCTTTTCATGATCTCCTCTAGATGGTGGAGGGGTTCTGGTTCCCAGACAAGCTTCCCTGTGGTCCGCAATGAACCTCAATTCCTGCTACTTCTTTTACCATAGTATTTTTACTATGCTGGATTCTTGTTATGGTTTATGTCTAGTTGTCCCCCCAAAGGCTCATGTAGTCATTGGGCGGGGACTTCTATAGAAATTTGACTCATGAGTCACTGGGATTGTGTTTTAGTACTGATGGGATTATTGGTCTGAGTAGGGCTGGGACTATGGGTGTGGTCTAGGGTGGATATCCTAAGGCAGAGAGCCTGATAGGAATATAAAGAGAGACAGAGAGACAGACTAAAGCTGTTGCTCTCTGCTGCCCTGTTTGGTTGGCTACCTCTGCCACCATTTTGTTGCTGTTCCGCCGCCATGAACTGGATGCTCTCTGCTCTGTTGCACTCAGCCTTGGGCTAGCTGAATATGGACTGAAACCTCCACAAACTGTGAGCTAAATAAACCTTTCCTTCATTCATCTTGGGTGTTGGGTATTTGTCCCAGCAATGAGTAAAAAGTAACTAAGACAACTCTGAGATGGAGCTAAAGCTTTTTGACTAGTAAACATTGTGGAAATAATAGTGAATGATGTTACAAAGTTAGGCAAAAAAAAAAAAAAAAAAAAAAATAGATCTTATTCCTGAGCTCGTTGCAATGCTGGGTGAAACCATCCATTATGAGACTGCTTGTATTAAGGAAGCTCAGGACACTGCCTAGAGCGGCCGGTCCTGCCCCTGGCTCTCATAGGCATTTTCTGAGTTCATCAGACATCTGAGTGAAAGTACCTGGCGATCAGGGATGTGAGTGGAAAGTTCTCTCGCGCAGTCCAGGCTGCCCTTGAGCTGACTCCCTCTCCAGGCCCTGAACCTGAAGGAGGAAAGACCCTCTGAGATCAGGGCACCCGGCGAATCCAGGGAGGGAAGGTCCTGGGCACTAGTTTCCAGGACCATCTGCAATGCAGGGAGACAGAAGGGAAGCAGCTGGTCTCCTGTTTGTTCTGCAGCTACCTTTCTGGAATTTTCCTTCTCTTGATTCAGATAAATTCCTCTCCAGATCTCCTGACTTGTTTCCTGGTGCGGTCTCTTGTTTTGGTGTAGGTTTCTCTCCTGTAGCTCTCTGAGAAAGGAGTGCAGAAGGCACATGCCAATTCTCTTATGCTCAGAAAAGTCATTATCACATTCTTAAGTCTAAATAACTGACTTGCTAGAAATAAGAAACTAGCTTGAAAGCAATTTTTCCTTTTCAATTTTAAAAACGTTCTGGTGTACTTCTGTGCTTTTATTTAGAACAAAAACGGTGTTCTGATTCTGACTACTTGTAATGCAAGATAGTACATGACTGTGTACTATTGGGGGGGAGACCTTTTGGTTTGGGGAGTTTAGCATTTGGTTGGTCTTCCAATCTGAAGGATTTGGTGGTGGAACTCTCTTTTTTCTATTATTGTTTTAACAACACGCTCTTCTTCACGTTTCATTTTCTTTTTTTAAACAAACTAGAACAATGCTTGTTAATATCGCATTTTGTATATTATACATTCTAGCAAATTTTCTTTAGTTTTCAAACTTCCCATAAAGTTCTGATGTAAAAGAGCTTGCATTTTCATTTTCAAGAACTCCTTCCTAGTCCCCGAGGTTTCCTCTTTATAATGTCTCTGTTCTTTTCTGTGGCTGTAAGGTTTTTCTTTCTGAGTAGATGTTAGTTCTCAAAAACATATGGAAGACTTTCCACCCCTTTACTCATTACCTGGGTCAAGCTGAAACCTTTCCTCAAGTGTATGGTGAGGCTCAGTTGCCTGTCCATTTCTACAAGTGATATAGCCTAGAAACCAGTGACTGGTCTGGGGCCATGGCTGATGTCACACACTGCCGAATCTATCGAGGACATCGAGGAACACGTCATTGTCAGCATGAGTTTGACACCCCATTCAGTTTACCCACAGATAAACCTCCCAGTTTTCCTGGGTAGGGTGAGAAGTGGGTCCAGCATTCTATGGGGAGGTTTCTTCTGCGTCTCCCTGTTTCCTTGTCTGCCTCATCTGATAGCTAGATTTTCATAGTGTGTGCTATATTCATCCTACATCTTCTACAGATGAGCATAATCAAGTAAGAACTTTTATTATAAATGCACAATACTTATGCCTCCTCTACCATATTCCCTTGTGCCAGATAGGATGGGCTTGAGATTATGGATGCCTTGCCCTAAGATCACAAGTCAAAGTAGGGTGGAGTAACTATAAGCGTGGGCACTGGAAACATGAAGACCTGTGTTTAAGTCTTATTTCTATACTTTTGTAACTGTGGCTACTAAGTAATTTACTTAGCTCCCATAAGCTTCATTTGTCTTGACTGTTAAATGGTGCAAGACATATATATTTCTCAAAGTTTTGAAAATTAAAAACTGCACTGTATGATTGTAGAGTAGCTGGCTTATAGTCAAGTAGCCAATAAATATTAGTGATGAAGAAGTCTTGATTTATGAAACACATCCAGTTGGTTGTTAGTCGAGCTTGCTCCATAGAATGGATATACCCCTACTCTGTGGCATCTGAAAGGGCTATATAGTTGTCTTGTTCAGGTCCTGTTCTCTGCCTTATCCTCTATGACTTTGCTTGTCCTGGCTCCACTGTCTAGTGTTGGTATTGGGTCCAGACCTTGGGTCTGCTGTTGCTTGAGTCTGAGCTATAACCACAGGGCGCTTGTGTTGCACCCCCCTCTTTCCTTCCCCATTAGCTACATGGTGGCTTCGGATGGTGCAGTGATCGATGGCAGCCCTGCCGTTCCTTCTCCATTGTGAGGTCAAGGAGCCTATGAGTCCTGGAGAGGGAGATTTCAGAGTGGGATCCAGCCTGGCTTTCCTGTGTTGGCCACGAGTGGTCTGCATGGGCATAGTCACCAGTGCAGAGTGTATGACACTTTACAGCCCATTTTGCAGTGGTCAGGATGACCGTGGGTCCACACATCTGTTCGCACAGCCCGGGCACCAGGAGAATCAAGTACTCAGCATTTTTCTTCATGCATCTCTAGTAGAGGGAGGCCATTCAGGAGAAGGAAAGGGAAGATACTGAGGAAAAAGAGAAATGAAATTAACATGTCCCACCCTGTCAGCAGGAAGTGCAGTATAAAACGTGATTTGACAGACAGACAGACAGACTCCTGTCAAAATGTCCAAAGGGATTGTTGCTCTCTGGCTGGTAGTGGTGCTCTGGTGGCTATATCTGAGTAAGTGTTCCAAAACTTCCATGTGGAACTCTCTGGTGGGAGGGCACTCCTTATCGCATGGTGGGATTCTAGCACCTTCCTTCCCTCAGAGCCTACTTTTATTGTTTTGAGTCTCCCTCCTGCCTTGTCATGCAACGTTTTTACTCAGAGATTGATTTGGAGGTTGTAGATGGGGTAATTTGTACTAATAGTGGAAACGGCAATTTAAGAAGAAAAGACACAGAAGAAAGGGTTGGAGGAAGGGGCTAAGAAATTTCATCGGCAGCACAGGCAGAGACAGAGCACGTTGTTCTAGGAAGCGCGCCTTTGTAGTTCTTACCCTCCTCTCTTCAGGAGTGGTTGTCTGCTCTTGATTGGCTGGGGTTGGGGCTTCAATGAGAGATTTCTTTGCTGCACATTGTTTCCAGTGCTTGGATAGTACAGATGTACACTCAGTGTTGGCCAGTAAAGACTTTCACCCTGAGGGGTATGGCCATCACTCTGGTCTTAGCCTTTCATCCTGGGGTGCCTGGCCATCACTCTAGTCTGAGCTGCCACTGTTGAGATCACTAGTACCGACATTGAGAATATATCCAAATTGCCCTGGCTCCTCTATGCACGAGGGGAAAGAACTGGGTGTGATCTGTAACTATCTGTCCAAGGGTTAGTCACATTTAATTGGCCTTACCATTTAAAAACACCAGTTATTCAGATGTGAATTTACAAAAGTGCTATGGAAGAAAACACTTTCATTTCAAGCAGAGCGAACATGCTTGCTCTGCCTCTCATGCCTGTTTCTTGATATTTTTTCAGCCTCTTTCTGTCCTCTGTAATGCCATCAGGCCTCAGCTCTCCACCGAATCCAGGCTTTTGCTGTACCCCATCGGCTCCAGACTGGCCAAGGACTTCTAGCCATGAGCTATACTCCCCACTGGAGTTTCTGTACCACTCGCCTTGCCCCCACCCCAGGACCTGCCAACTCGGCTGCCTTCTTCCGCGGGCACCATGTTGGCCAGGGAGCCAGGTTGGCTTTGTTTGCTGCGGTATTCCAGCACTGAGATCTGTGCTAGACGCCTAACAGACGGGAAATGATCTACGGAGTGAAAGCAATCCTGTCGGTTTCACATCTGTGTTTTGTATCTAGCCGAAGTGTCCCTACTAACATAAGAAAACTATAATCTGTTAGTTTTTAGGTTTTTGCTCATTGGATTATTTTTGTTGTGGTACTGGAGACTGAGCATTGTGTTGAGTTACATCCTCAGCCCTTTGAAGTTTTTTCTTTCTTTGAGATGGACTTTTGCTTAGCTGTCCAGAATGGGCTGCTTCTTGCACCCTGCACCACCGTACTCAGCAAGCCTGGTCTTCTCTCTCTCTGTTTTCTACCAGTCTGTCTGCCGCCTTGGGAGGGGGAAGCTTGGGGCTTATGGTGCAGTTTGCCACGGTTTCTGTCAGGGTGCACTGCTTCTACCGGGATCTGATGAAAGGAGCTTTTGCACCTCGCTGGAATGAGGCGACACTTAGTGTACTTTCCTTCTGTGTGTTTGTTTGGCTCGCTTTGTTTTTCTAAGTGTGATTTTTCTAAAACTTGAAATTTAGGGAAAATGGCTGTGTAGGTAACCCCAGAGTGCATGCGCTCCTCTAGGCACCTGCCAGAGTGCCACACTCTTTCGACCCAGAGTTGCAGACATTTTAGAGATGGAGGGCCAGAAGGCCACCTGGAACTCACTTATCACAAAGGGCCAATGTGGCGATTAAACCTGAAACTGAGGCTTGTTTCGAAAAAACAGAACTCTGTATTAACATCTTTTGTCACAAAAGAAAAACACAAGCACATGTTTGCCATAGGTTCCCCACTGCTGTGGGTGGTGACGTGGTATCCGCACAGGGGAGAGCTTCACTTAATTCACCAGCTAAAGAGGCGCCATAGCCTAGGCCACGCCCACTCCCTTACGCTAGAGAAGGCAAACTGGTCTGAGCACGGGGATTCCCTTTGTCCTCGGCATTTCTGCAGCTGGGAAGGGATTTCTTTTCCTATTGCTAAGTTCCAGTGGGTTTGGCTGCTGGTGCTGAAAGTTTAGGAGGCTCACCAGGCATTCCGTGCTTTTGTTCTTGCGACCCTAGGACTCTTCCAATGGTGTCACCCTTATTTTCCTATGGTGACAGCTACTGTGTGCTCTCCATAGATATACAAGCTGAGCCTGGCAGCAGGAGGTTTACTATGTAACCAGTATGGGTGTTTTTCTGTTACACTCAAACACTGCTTCCTTTTCTAAAATATGAAAATTAAAAAAAAAATTTAGATATGGAATTTTAGTCTAATATGTAATATTGAAGCTCTTGGTGAAATAATAAAAATGCTACAAAAGGAAGATTAGGGAAATAAAATCTATATTTACTGTCACACCCGGTTCCACTCCTTTTCCTCCTGTCCTGGAAGTCCTGAGGCCAGGGGCTCGATGTACTTCCCATCAGATTAATTTTCTGTATATTCATTTTCATGCCATTAGGCCCATACAAACCAATTTATTCATTTATTTAACAAAGAACAGTTTTGTATTTTATTTCTAGTTTTTGTTTTTTTTTTTTTTTTGTCTCTTTGAGACAGGGTCTCGCTGGACAGTTGAGGCTGGCCTTGAGCTCAGTTTTGTAGCCCAGGCTGGTCTCTAACTCTCACCAATCCTCCCGCCTCAGCCTCCCAAGTGCTGGGATTACAGGTGTGCACCACCACACCTGGCTATTTCTAGTTTTGAAGTACTTATTTATTTATTTATTTATTTATTGGAACTGTGGATCGAACTCAAAACCTTGCACTTACCAAGCAGGCACTTGTGCCCCTGAGCTATCTCCACAGCCCTTCAAAGCACATATATATTCTAAGAGAAAAAAAATATAAATATATAATTATGTCATATATTTATATATTTACCTATGTCATATGTTTATATTTTTTTCCTCTTAAGATTTGCCCTTCTCTTGTATTAAAATCCAGCTTGGTGTCCTCACGCCAATTTATATAGTTCTCCCTCGTTCTACCTATCTGTGGAGCACTTTATGGAATTTAAGTAGATGAGCTTTAGCCATTGGCCCATGGACACTGTCTTGTCCATTGAGGAGCCTGTGACAAATGCTTGCAAAGAGACTTCACTTTCTAGAGTAGATAGCTGTGCAATCTTTGGGGCATAGCTAGGATTCCTGCACTGAAAGTCAGGAGAAACTTCTAAGTTACTCCAGGAGTAGCTGGCTGACTCTCACTCCTAATTTCCTCCAATTCCTGTGGATGGCTGCGGCCTTTCCTAGCCTTCTCACCACCATCTGAGAGCAGAGTTTGCTGATACCCTGGCCCATGTGGCATCATCTGTATCCTAAATTGCTGCACTCTGAAGGGTAAAGGTCATTGGCTGGCCCCTGTTTCCCCCTCTGTAATTGGCTGTTACATCCTTGCCCGGTGTACTTTGGAGCCCTCTCATCACAGACTAAGATGCTGGATTAGACAACTGTCCTGTTCCTAGAGCACAACACCTCACACCCAGCCGTGAAGGGAGGGAGGTTCACCTGGCTCCTGGTTTGAAATGTAGCTAATTACACAGAAGGAACATGACAATAGCAGGTCAAGAAGTTGTAGTGATTTGAGGCACTGTATCGTATTCACAGCTAAAACTAATCATGTATTATCTATTTCAAAATCTCTAACTGATACTTAAAGTTCTTACCACCTAACTTGATACCCTGGTGAAGTGATCAGTATATCACTTAATTTAACTGAAACTTAACTGCAGTGTATCCATAGATCAAAATTTCATACTGAGCCCCTCAGAACAAGCAACCATTATTTTTCTATTAAAGACCAGTCAGTTAGCAATCCATAAACTGCTCCTGCATTCCTATTTCCTAAGTAGCAAACATGATCCAGAGTGAGACAGTTCCATTTCTGGGTCGGATGGAAAGGGGAAAAGCGAGTGCACCAGCTCGTCATGCAGCCCCGCCCCGCCCTGTAGGAGGCGTTCAAGTCAGTGGTGCACAATGTCTGCTCACTGAGAACGGGGACCACACTGGTTTGGGGGCATTGGTTTTCCATGAAATAGTGGAATGGAATTACAAGGTCAGGACTTTTCACTGGAGAATTTATTTTATTTTATTTTATTTTATTTTTTAACTGCCCTCAAGATTGCTACTGTTAAATCAGCAAGAAGGCCTTGCTTCTGAGACAAATTCTGAGATGAATATAGGAAGTCTGGTGGCCTGCTTTCTTTATCTGGGGACAGCAGCATGTACAGCTAGGAGCTCGATGTTGCCAGAAGGCACATAAAATTTATGTTAAAGAAACACATAGTGGCCGGGCGTGGTGGTGCACGCCTGTAATCCCAGCACTTGGGAGGCTGAGGCAGGAGGATCGCTGCGAGTTCGAGACCAGCCTGGGCTACAAAAGTGAGCTCAAAGCCAGCCTGAACTGCACAGTGAGACCCTGTCTCAAAAAGCCAAAAAAAAAAAAAAAAAAAAAAAAAGAAGAAACACATAGAGACTGACTCTAGGCATCTCACCAGAGACGTCGATTCCCGCAGCAGCCGTGGCCTCTCCGAGAGAGGCTGGCACTGCGCAGCTCACCTTGCTTTCGCTTTTTCTTGCAGCACCAGCCAGGCCAGAGCTGACCATGACAGCACTTTTGGGTCAGTCAGTGACTTTGCCCTGTGTACACCAGTCCTGGTCTCCAAGCCGCTACAGCATGTGCTGGGGAAGAGGTGAGTGTCCCAAGTCCAAGTGCAGCCAGGAGCTCATCCAAACGGGCGGAGCTACAGTGACCAAGAGAACATCAGGAAGATACCGACTCCTGGGGAATATCCAGAGGGGTGATGTCTCCTTGACCATCTTAAACACCAGGGAAGGGGACAGCGGGGTGTACTGCTGCCGCATAGAGGTGCCCGGCTGGTTCAATGATGTGAAGAGTAATATTCACCTGGTGGTGAGGAGAGGTGAGCACGTGGAACGCAGATCTGGGAAGGGACAATTCGCAGTCGACAGGCATGGATTCACGGGGAGGGCAGACTTGCCTAAGAGGGGCGTGGAAGGGTGAAATGGGAAGTGACGCATCAGGACAGGAAGCAGCCAGGGACAGCGCCCCTAGGGACAGAGGTGGCAACAGAGATGCAGAGGGGAGCGTGGGAAAACGCAGGGAACAGGTTAGGTGCCTAAGGAGTCTGAACAGGGCAGCTGCCCTTTAGGGAATGGTTCAGGGAGTTCCCTGTTGGAGGCAATTGTCGGTGACCTTACAGAAATTTGTGCCCAGCATTTTGAGACCTCCTAGTTTTTATGAGAACTGTATTTAATTTTGCACATTAGCCAATGTGAAGAGCCAAATAACAACCCAGTATGAATTAAGTAGAGTACATCTGCCGGTCAGCTTCATCCTGTAGACAAATAGCTTGTGAGTTTTAGTGGAGCAGAGTGTGTAGCATTTGGAGACTATCTCAGCAGCTTCCAGGCTCTTTTCTTTCTGTTCCTCTCAGCTGATTTTGCTAACAGTTGGGATATGATGAGATTTCCAAAGATTTCCAAAGATGGGAGCTTCATAGAATGAGCTACACGGAGCCTGGAGTTGAATCATTTTACTGATAACCATCATTGAACCACTAAGCTTGTCTTTGTGGAACTCTCTGTCCTGGGCTCTGCTCCCAACAGATAGAGGCCTCGGACAGCAGCGTCTTCCGGTCTTTCTAAAGCACTTAAAACTGGAGACCAGGGCATGTGCTTGCTTTTCTCTAAGTGACTTTCTTACAAACAGTGTCATTAGAATCTCTTTCTCTTAAAGGACCTATGTGAGCTAGAAAGCAGTATTCTGATTTGGCATGAGAGGAAAATGATAATTATTGATGATAAATGACCCCAATCCCAGTATTTTATTATCTGATATAACTATCATTTTACAACATACTTGTCGACCTCAGTATTCTACAGGATCATTTCCAAGTTTAATTGGAACAAGTGAGGTCTTTCTGTTTCACTGAAATCTATGCAAATTTTGCACATTCTAGAAATAGTAAGATCTATATAATAAATTGTTGGTAATAGACCCAAAGGTAGACTTTGTTGAGTTAAGTGATGTTGGCATGAATGAATCTTTGATTTCATAAGGAGATGCCCATAGGTGGCCTACCACTTGCCACATATCGTTATGTGTATTGGATTCTTAGCAGAGAACAAAATAAATATATTACCTGATGGTGCTTATGGTTTAGTGGAAGGAGATATTAAACAATAACAATTAAGTGTATATGTAGCTGTGAAATATAATAAATGCTGTGAAGGTGAAGTAAAAGAACACATAACAGAGATTTCTGTCACTATAGAAATGTCTAGATGTCCTTGTCAGAGGAGTGACCTTGTATCTGAGACCCAAAGGTTAAGGCAGAGTCAGCCCAGAATAAGCAGGAGCACAAAGAGGGGACATGGAATTCCTATGCCTGGGAGGCCATTGATGTGCTCACAGAGCTGATGAAGGTCTGCTTGTCTGAGAGAAGGGAGGAGAGAGTCAGGACTTGTGACTGGAAAGAAAGGCAGGCGCGAGACAGATGGTCCTTTTCAGGCCACTAGGCTGGATCCTGTACCTTATAGGCAAGGAGGATCCCGTACAAATTTTACACAGAGAATTGGCATCAATAGATTAGCCATTTTGAATAATTACCCAAGCATTAGAAGTAGAACAGATTGGTAAAGACAAGAATGGAGATGAGAAATCCAGTTTCAGTGAGCATTTTAGTGGTCCAGGCCTGTTCACCAGAACTGGGGAGAAATGAACAGACCCCCAGATCTCACTCTCCGTTCCACCTGGCGCAAGGTGCATCTTCCCTTGGTTACAGCCCCAACAACTACAAGACAGACGATCACCTCCAACCCAACAACCACCCCTCATCTGCTGCCAACCACCACTGTGCAGCCAGCAACAGGCCTGACTGTCGCAACCTCCAACCCACCCTCCACCTCGCACACAGTTACAACCACAGCTGTGCTGACAACGCCGCTGATGACAACAACCTCCCCTCACAAAACCACCCCTCACATGCCAGCAACCACAGCTGGGCTACCAACAACCTTCATGACTACACAAGAACTCACAACCAGAGCCCCACTTCAGACAGAGGCCACCTCGATCTTCACAACAACAGTGACCGTGTGTCCTCTGACAAGGTCGAGCTCTGCATCAGAGATAGCCCCAAAGACTTCCATGCAGGGACCCACCTCCACTGCAGGTATGTGACAGCAGTGACCATCTTTCTCTTCTGCTGGGTGCATGTGCCTTGCTTTCCTTGGAACCAGGTTCCTCTTCTGCATGGGACAGTCCAGTGATGTGCTCTTGGTGTGTGTGTGTGTGTGTGTGTGTGTGTGTGTGTGTGTATTTGTTTTTGGGCCCACCATAAATTCCTCAGACTGTGTAACAAAGGAAGTTTATTTTCTCTCAACTATGGGTGTTAGGGGCCAGCAAGATGGTTCAGCGGTCTATAGTGCCTGCTTAGGAAGGCTTAGGCAACCGCAGAGACTGTGGTTCAATCCCCAGCACCACATGCTGTGCCAGCCCCACTCCCAGGGCAGGCTTAGCTGGCCATAAAAAAAAAAATGGATGTTAGAAGTTCAAGATTAAGTTGCCAACAGCTTTGGTTCCTTCTACATGTTCTTTCCATGGTTTGTGGATAGCTGTGATCTTGTTACATCTTCATGATCCCCCTCTGAGTGTCCTTCAGGGTCCTAATTTAATTTTAGGATACCAGATATACTGGGTTAGGGTCCATCCATATGACCTCATTTTGCCTTTATTCACCACTTTAAAAGCCATATTCAGTTATGTGTAAGATGTTTGATATTCAGAAAGACAGTGATGTTAAGCTCAAGTACCTATGTTATAGAACAATAGTATCATGAAGCTTCTCTTCTGGAGGGTTAAGAATGTAAGTTTACAAACCAAAAATTAGAGAAAAAGAAGGACTACAAGGATAGCCAATATTTAGGCCATAGCCCTTTAAGGACAGTGAGGACTCAGGACATAAGAGAATCTGTATTGTAACATCCTATAACGCAGTGGTTTCCCAAATTTTCTGTTCAAGGAGATTAGGAAGCCACAGAGGAAAGATATTGATGATGTATAATGTGCCTAAGGAGAGTCACCTAGAGAGAAAACATTCTCTCAGGCTTTCACAGGGGGCAAGTTGGTCAAATAATGACCATGACTTAACCAGATGACTGACACTGACAACAGTTCTACAAAGCACTGTGCATGGTTTCAAAGTAAATCATGAGGGGATTTGACTGACCTTGGGAGATACAAAAGTTACATGTTTGTTATGCAGATCTTGCTTAAAATTGCCCTTAACCACTCAGCAGAAAAGTTTAACCATGAGGCACAAAACATAAAGTTAGATTAGTATGCTGAGCTGTAAAAGACTTAACAGCTTCTGACATTGCTAGTTCTGCCAATAATCTGTTGTGACTATGGAACACTGGACTATGTATACAACTCCTTTCTCTTAGTTCAATGGGAAGAAATTTTTTGTACCAAAAAAAAAAAAAAAGCCATATTAAGAATACAACCACATTCAGAGGTGTTGTGTGCTGCATTTCTTTTTTCTTTCTTTCTTTCTTTTTTTTGCCTTTTTGAGACAGGGTCTTCCTATGCAGTTCAGGCTGGCCTGGAGCTCACTTTTGTAGCCTAGGCTGGTCTCAAACTCGCAGCAATCCTCCTGTCTCAGCCTCCCAAGTGCTGGGATTACAGGCGTGTGCCACCATGCCCGGCTTGTATGTCAATAGATGAATTTCAGAGGCATACAATACAACCCCCAGTATTGGGGCAGGTGTGCATGCATGTCCGTGTGTGTGTGTGTGTGTGTGTGTGTGTGTGTGTGTGTGTGTGTAAGATATGTGGTTTCACTATATAAATTCTTTTGTTTTACTGCCTTGTTTTAAAATTTCTTTGTGTATGTGTGTGTGTGTGTATGTGTTTCTGAACAGTCAGCATTTGGGTTCTCTAGTTAACTTGCTGGAGTCTTGCTGGAGTTGCTTATTATAGAACCAGGAAATGTTATTCTGGGTCATGCCTCAGCTCTGCACTTTCTGGGATCAAGGCTTTGCCTGAACTAGACATTGGTTGGGGACAGCTCTGCAGATGGTGTTACATATCCTTTCAGGCTGACAAGGTCCTGTTTTATTTCTTTGTTTCCACTTCTCTCCTTCTGTTTCTGAATTATCTTAGCCCATCCCTTTAGACCTGTCAACTGATTAGTTTTATGTTGGGTGCGAGCTGTGAAGACTTCCACTGGGTATCTATCTCTGATTCTGAGATAAGAATCCTGGAAAGCAATAAAGAGAAAACTTGAAAGCCTGCCTAAGTGTTTCAGCAGTTCAAGTAGACGTAGAATATTGAGTAGTATAACTCTGTCTTACTTGAAATCCAAGACCTCTACATTCACCAATTTTTATACATTAAAAATTCCTAAGCCGGGCGTGGTGGCGCACGCCTGTAATCCCAGCACTCAGGAGGCTGAGGCAGGAGGATCGGTGCGAGTTCGAGACCAGCCTGGGCTACAAAAGTGAGCTCAAGGCCAGCCTCAACTGCATAGCGAGACCCTGTCTCAAAAACAAAAACAAAAACAAAACAAAACAAAAATTCCTATGTGCTGTACAATAATCATTTTAGAACACAGCATTTGTAGTTTCTTTAACTTTATTCTACATACCCCTCCAAGTGGTCGAAACTCCACTACTTACTATGACTAATAATGTTGGTATTTTCAAGTGCCTTGGTCAACGATTTTTCTCTTGCAGAATCAGGAACCTTTCTGCAGTCCAGTGAATCTCTGAGAAGCACGGAGGTGACTTCTGCAGACAGCAGCTTGTTCACTTCCACAGGTCCGGGGACACGGGCTCTGTCTTTGTCACCCTTTGTCTTAGGGAGAAGCAATCCCTGGAAGATGTAATCCTGATTCAGATGATGAGAGGAGAGCCTGAGTCCTTTTGGTTGTGAAATCCACCTGGCCCAAAACAGCAGGGCACAGCTTTTGTGGCTTCTCTTTCCTGGGGCTCTTGGTGAAGGAGGAGGGAGAAAGGCTCTTCTTGACTTTTGGACTTCTCTGTGGCAGTCACTGCCCACCTCTAACATATTTGCCGTTACAGTGGAGACTCGCTGTTGTATCCTAATTCTGAGCCCATCCAGTTTCTTCGTAGCAACTCAATTAAGTGTGCTTTGTCTTTTTCTTCATTTTTTTTGAAGCATCTGAAGCTTGGGTTCACTCATCAGCATCCCAGGTGACAACACGGATGTGGAAAACCAGTGAGTAGTCTGTGTCCTTTTCTCCTCAGGGGAGGGGAGCTGGCTTCTTGCGATGGCTTGTCTCCTGTGGCCGCAATCTTCCTCAGTCTGCCTCTCTGGGAACTCGGTGGCTTGCGCTGCTCTGCGTCCCCATCCCACTTCCTCCTCCAAGCTGCGATGAAAGGGAAGTTCCCTGCAGGCCTGGGGGTGGCTCCTGCCCACCTCTGCTCCTTTCCCAGGTCTCTTTGCCAAGATCTCCCTCCTTCCTTCGCAGCTAAGAAGGCAAGAAGAGCAGTAAGGAAAGCACCTACTCACTTTCCAAAGTGTCACCATTATTATTATTATTATTTTTTGTCTTTTTGAGACGGGGTCTTGCTACACAGTTCAGGCTGGCTGTGCCACCTGACTGGCCCTCCCCGAATGTCTGCTTTGCGTACCCTCCCTATGGAAGGGTACACTGGGTAGAACCATGTGCTTAATTTTCAGTCTCCTGAGAAAACATGTCACCTGTTCTTCTGTCTGATTAACAGTATGGGTATAAGTCTGGATGTCTATTAGCTGGAGAGCAATGGTCCTATAACTCTGTGTAAGAGACCCTAGAGGATGACTCACACAGGCTCCCACCACAGGCTTGGCGCGATAGGCCAGGGTGAAGGGAAGGGAGCAGGTGTCAGAGGAAAACTATAAATCAAGGTGGAGCACAAGGGTGACTGGATGTGGGCAAGCTTTGGCTTGCACTAACTCACAGAGTGGGAAAACAGAAACCAGGATAGAACTTGACAGTGTACAGGACACTGGGTGCCAGGATCCAAGCTGTCTTTGCTCACTGGATGGGCACATTTAGGGGAAGAGAGAAAGTAGTGACCAGAAAGATCATGGAGGGTGCATGAGTGCTGTTGATCTGTTATCCTTCATTCTACCCAAATCCTGGGTCGCCACCCAGTGAATGGTGAGGAAAGGGGCCATCACCTCTTGTCCTGCTCTTGCTTGTGCTGTCCCTGATGAGGTTCACTCCTGTCAGCCAGATCCCAAGAGAGGCAGTGCTTGCTGCAGTAGCCGTGGGCTGTGCTACTGAGGAGGCGCTTGCTATGGAACACCAGCCGGCTCCACATTGCATTTGATCCTCATGGGAGACACGGGTGTTATTGGGTTCAAGGGAGTGGTGAACAAGAAGTGTGCTGAATGGTTAAATTACAGCTTCTATTACATTAAAAGATAAAGTATGGCCCCTCACTTCAAACTTGCTGGTCTACACATTGCTGCCTGCTTCTGCGGCAGCTCCATAGGTACTCTTTCCTGTGTGAGACTCTAGTCACACTATTGTGGCTGTCTTGCTGACCTGGATCCATCCCAAGCATTTCCCTGTGACGGTCACCTTGACTTGAGGAAGAGCTAGAATTCATGTGGTGCTGTATTCCGTGGCTAAGCTGGATGGGCACACTGTGTGACATTTTTATGGGACAGAAATTGCCTTGAATATTTATTTTATTTCATTTTTAATTACTTTTAATAAGAAATAATAAGGACACTGTTTTGCAACATGTTAGCAGGGCCTTAAATATTTTGGTTGGTTCAGAACATCACAGCAGCCATGACAGCACAGCTGCGCATGCTCAGGGAACTGGACTTCCGGAACTACTTCAGAAAGTGAGGAGAATAATAAGGGGATGGTGTGGCTTTAGCGAGGGGGATATTTTGAGGCATATTAATGACAATATATTTTTTTGTTATGATGGCTTTAAAAAAATAAACATTTACTGGACTCTTTGTTCATACCTTATATGCTGGGTCAGTGTTAAGTGGCTGATGAGGCCCACATCACTGAGTAGCTCTTTGGCAGATGTTCATGGTTGCATTTTACCTAAATTTCCCAAGGCCATGTAACTCTCAGGTAAGAGATCCCGACAATCTAACTTTCATAGTATATTCTTAGATATTCCTTTATTTTACCTGGCCTCCCAGACTGAAGTAAAAAGCTTTCATCATGCATCACCCCACATTCTGTGGTAGTGAATACCCACAGTAAAGGAGAAGTTCCTTCCCAGTGAGGACCCAGCTGTGTGTTAGGTGCTGCTTTATAGGGTTACAGCATCCACTGGCACGTCTTGTTCTCAGTGGGCTTCTAGACAGAGGTAGATATGATTTCCGTTTTGCAGGGAAATAAATGAAGGATTTTAGTTTTTAGTAGAGAAGCTAATACCCAGGTGCCTACTTGTTGATCTGCATTTTCTTTTCCTTTTTTGTCTTTTTGAGACAGAGTCTCGCTATGCTGTTCAGGCTGGCCTTGAGCTCACTTTTGTGGCCCAGGTTGGTCTTGAACTCATACCCATCCTCCTTCCTGAGCCTCCCAAGTGCTGGGGTTACAGGCATGCATTACCACACCCAGCTACTGATCTGCATTTTTTTTTTTTTTTTTTGTGACCAGGGTTTGAACTCATGACCTTGCACTTGCCAGGCAGGCACTTGTGCCACTGAGCTATCTCCCTAGCCCCCTGATCTGCATTTTCTGTGCATTATTTCTTTGCATTTTTTCACAAAGTCCTGGTAGATGCATAGTTATAACCTTTTTAGAGGCTAAAGATTAGTAAGTTGTGGGCCAGTGATATAGCTCAGCAGACTAAGCGGTTGCTTAGATAAGCACAGGGGCCAGGGTTTGACCCATGGTACCACATGCGGTGCCAGCCCTCTCCCCAGGCTTGTTGACCTGGTGACGGAGTCCAGGCAAGGTGGTGCATGCCTGTAATCCCAGCACTAGGGAGGCAGAAATCAGGAGGGTCACTATGGGTCTGAGCTGCATAGTGGGACCCTGCACACACACACACACACACACACACACACACACACACACACACACATGCACAAAGATTAATAACTTGTCTGCCCATGATACATGAAGATTTAATCCAGGTCTTTTCACCTGCTTTGTTTTGTTGAGATAGGATTATGCTATGAATTCAGGGTGGTCTTGGATTTACTATGTTATCCAGACTGGCCTCAAACTCATGCAGATAGTCCTGCCTCAGCTTCCTGAATGCTGGGGTTATAGATGTGTGGCACCCTGCCCAGCCCAGGCTTGTTAACACTCTAACACCAGGCATGCTGCTTCCTCCTGCTGGTCTGTGCAGCCTCCTATAGGGTCCGATGGCCTCATCATTGTCATGGAACTGTGTTCAGAGCATGTTAAAGGCAGCGCATGCCTCTGTGGAGTTTTCTTCCCATGGTCACCTATTCCCAACTTTCTCCCCATTTCTTCATGTATTCTTTGGATGGCAAAACATCTATGGTTGAGGGTTTGCATAGATCATTAACACTGAGCCAAACTTGGAGGTGCTGCATGCCTATAGTTCTAGCACTCTGAGAGACTAAGGCTAGAAGATTACAAGTTCAAGCCTAACATGAGCAGCTTAGCAATTCACTGAGACCCTTTCTAAAAACTTTTTTAAATTTTAGAAAAGAAAAGGGGAAAAATGATGTGGGGATATGCCTCAGTGTGAAGTCTCTGGGTCCATCTACAATGCTGGAAAAGAAAGCAAAACAGCCTACAGTGTCCACCCTGTCCTACGTCTTTACTGTACACCAAACAGGAGTCCACAGAACTTTCCCAGTTTGGTATCACCTAATCCTCAGAAGGCGCTCTGCCGAAGGAAGGCACTGCGGTTCTTCTCTCCCATGAGAAACCTGGACCCCAGAGAGGTCAAGCAGAAAGTAGTAGCACAGGCTGCAGGTGACATGCGCTTCTCCGTCCTCTCAGAGCGGTCTTTCCTTTGTCACGCTGTTCTGCAAAAGATAAAACCAAGCCCCCTCAGCACCTGGTGCTCTTCGGGAGCTTTGGTTGATCAAGGACATGAAGGCAGAGCAGGAATCGCCACGCTCAGTGCAGGGTTAGCAGAAGGCGCTGTGGAAGGCACAGATGCAGAGCTCGGCTTTACGTGCAAATGCCACTGTTAGGAAGAAAGCCATGGGCTGTGTGCGCCTGCCTTCAAGGCTGTCCTCTTTCTGGAGGCCTCAGCAGATTTTTCTCTGCCGCGCTCGGTGTTGTTCACAGCTCTGGCCGCTGGGGGCCGACAGAGTGCTGGACAAAGCAGAAGGAGGACCAAAGTGCTCACAATTCTTCTCCCAGAAGCATTACCTGGGCTTGAGCGTATCTGTGACTGTGTGTGTCAGTAAACCGGACTTGAAGTAGTGCATTCCACAGCCCAACAGAGGAGGCGATAACTAGAATTTGATTTTTTTTCTTGTTTTCTCCTATAATTGAGACAGGGTCCACAGGGTCTACAAAGTCTTGCTATGCAGATCCAACTCATAGTGATTCTGCTGTTTTCAGCCTTCCAAGTGCTGGGATTACAGGCATGCTCCGCCAGACCCCGTTTCCATCCGCCACCTGAGTGTGCCCTGCAGACGAGGTCAGCACAGCATGCCGGAGATCGAACCTGGGTCTCTCTGCTTTGTCTAAACGGGCTCTTTAGTCTGCTGAGCTATCAGGCTGCCCTAGAATTCAGTGTTGGTAATCACTGCCCTACCACTTCCTATCAGCAATTACCATGCACCGAGCCTTCGTAGTCCTAAGATACACACGCTTTCGACCTCCAGTTTCTCCCTTTGCAATAGTTCTGCAAGGCTTACTTACCTCATAGAATCATTTGGAAGCGCTAAGAAGGCAATGATGTTTTGCCTTGTTAATTTTATTTTCTTAAAAAACAAATTCATGTTGCAATAGTGAATATTAAATTTACATTTATATCTCGTGCATAAGGGCCATGATGTGGCAGTTAAGGGAAAGATACAACGCTTAGTCATGGCAGAGGATTACTTTATTAGTAGAAATGCACTCACTTGGATGTTTAACCAAGGGTTGCATTTTTTTAAAAGCTTTTGGGTGGGGATTTTTTTTTTCTCATTTTTAAAGTACATGCCTGCAGTGCATAGCAGCGCATGTACACAGCTCTTCTTAATTCTTTTTTCTCTTTTCCCTCCCTTTCTTCCATCTCTTAGTGTTCTTCCTTTTTACAAGAGTATCTCCCTCCCTGTTTCCTGATATCTATCTTTTATTTTGCTGTGTGGATTCTGTCTATGCTGGGTTACTCACGTAAGAGGAGCCCTTCAGTCCTGGAGCCTGTGCGCCTGGTTTATTTCACCTCACCTCATGGTCTCTCAGCGCATCCATGAAGTGAAACATGGCATGCTCTGGTCACTTCCCAGCGCTTCCACTGTGCTCCTAATCAGCACCCTGGGTAATAACTTTCCGGATTTCTGTTAAACGATCCCCTCCTAGGGAGCAGATGAGTGTGTTTCCATTCTGAGTGGATGACACCCTCTTTGGTCAGTTTCCACACTGCTATGTTCAGAGAAAGAGCACACAAGCCCTTCCCTTTCTACATGTTCCAAGGTCCAGTGATCCCAGAGAAGCAGAGCCTGGGCTCAGCAGAGAGGCGATCCCAGCTCAGGCTGGGCCCTGTCCCTTCCTGGCTGTCCGACCTCAGCACAGGGCTTGATCTCTATGGGATCCAGGTTTCTCATGGGAGAGAAGAACCACAGTGCCTTCCTTTGGCAGAGTGCCTTCTGAGGATTAGGTGATACCAAACTGGGAAAGTTCTGTGGACTCCTGTTCGGTGTACAGTAAAGATGTAGGACAGGGTGGCCACTCTGGGCTGTTGTTGTTCTCAGGAATTGTGAGATTTCTCCTTAAAATGGGCACCTTTCCTCCTCCCTCTTCAGAGTCTATTGATCAGCTGGTAGGAGCAGAGTAGGGTGCCACACATCACCCCCAGAGAAGTGTCTGCTGAAGAAGGATGAGGGTTTAGGTCTTATCTTTGCTTCTCTAAGACCCCTGGATATTGGTGGCAAGCATGGAGTGGTGGCTCTTGATGGTAAGGCTTTGTTCCTGGGGTGTCTCGGCAGCAGGGAAGATCGAGGCAAAGGCCTGCTGTAGGTGCCATTGAATCATGGTGACCAAGGGACTCTTTTTGTCTCTGTGTGCCGTATTCAGCCCATGTCCTACCAGGCTTTGTAAACTTATTCATGTTCTACTCAGCTTACTCTCTGTTATCTTTTTACTTTTTGAGTTGCGCCTCACTCTGAAGTTCGGGCCAGCCTAAGATTTGTGATGCTCCTGCCTCAGGCTCTGGAGTGCTGGGCAGGAAACACCGCCATGCCCGGATCTCCTTTCATGAAGAAATGCATGGACCTCACCCAACTTTGTCCTGGGAGCTAAGGACCTTCCAACGCATGCATGTTCTTTGCTGTGTATTTATTCATTTAAGCAAGCCACACTCTGTTTGTTCACTCCATGCATTAAAAACACAGCGAAGTCTCCAGAATTTAAAGAATGCATTTGAATTCAGGAAATGTGTGCCTTCACTTTTAGAAGTTTGGAAATTCTGTGTCTGTGTTAGAGGACAGCCAGGCAAGGTCAGCAAACTGAGCCTGGAAAGGAAGTCAGCAGATCGAAGCTCCAGGCACTTCCTTTGTTGCTCAGTACTGAGATCTGGAGGAAACAAGCCTTTCTATGTCCCAACTTTTCTCTCCACCCAAGGGAAGAAAATTCAATTTGAGAATGCGCTTCTGAGTCCTTTCCACCTCTGAAATATTCACATTGGGGTATTTCAGATCCATTTGCTATTTTTGATTTTTAAAAGTTCAAAAACTCTCCTTAGATAGTACATGTTGGCACTGCCTCGTGATTCCTGGAGAGTTGGTCTATACACCTAGCACATCAGAGTCTCTTCTGGATTTTTGAAGACTGTACCAGCCATGATCCAGAGAGGGCTGCATAAGACACAGGCTGCGGGGACAGAGCAAGCAGTGGGCTTGTAGCTCGCAGCACTCAGCTCTGTGCTGCCAGGGCTGCCTCAAGACTGAGTTGTTGAATTTGTCTATTTCAGAGTTGGTTTTGTTTTGGAACTAGAGATGCGTGAGTCTTGGTGTCAGTGAACTCAGTGATGCATGAACATATGGAAGGTGAGTTTTCAAATGTGCCCACTGAAGCCGGGCGTGGTGGCTCACGCCTGTAATCCCAGCACTTGGGAGGCTGAGGCAGGAGGATCGGTGTGAGTTCGAGACCAGCCTGGGCTACAAAAGTGAGCTCAAAGCCAGCCTGAACTGCACAGTGAGACCCTGTCTCAAAAAAAAAAAAAAAAAAAAAAAAAAACAAATGTGCCCACTGAGAAGTTGGAGCACTGCATTTCTGCTTGCTTTCTGGCTGGAAGCCCTCTCATCAGAGGGCTTTTGTTTTCCAAAAGGATTTTAATGAGCTCTTGTTCTTTTCTCTCAGAATGATTATGATGAAGTCTTTTTTTTTGAGCCGTTCATATTTGGGTCACATTCTCTCTGATTGTCTGGGTTACCTGGGGAAAGTCATTCATCCTCTCTGTGAGCCTCATTTTCCAAGGCTGTAGGCTCTACAAGCGTTCAGTGTGATCACTCACTGCAATCCTGGGCTTGGTGTAGGGCAGACAGTGCTTCATAAACTAATTCTGGGAGGGAGCCGTTAGTGCTTTAAAGTATATTTTTGCTAAGGAGATGGGAACATGGATGATATTTAAGGCGTATTCTTACAAGAGCTCTATTATAATGTTTAAATGTGTCTTTTGCATTGTACATAGCAGGTAGTACTTCGAGCTGTGTGACACCTAAGGTCCAGTTTACCACCTCTGGAATCACCTGTGGAAGGAAAGGGTTTCATCACGTAGACTCTGGTCTCAAGGCTCTCAGTAGCTGTCCTTAGATATGATAAATTTCATTTTCTCCACAATAGTGGTTTGTGCACCAGTAGCCTGACTACCCCAGGGTTCAACAACAGCTGTCCTGTAAAGGGCCAGAGGTACATAGCTTAGGCCTTGGGGGCTACATAGTCTAAGCTCTATCACAGGGCAGAGGAGCCCTAGCTGAGATGTAAGGAATGGGGTCCCCTATGTTTTGCCAAAACTTTAGCAACGCTGAGGGAAGGGCTCTTTCAGAACATTCTCTGAGCATTGCCTCCTCTCTCAGCAGGTTTGAGGGCCTTAGCAAGTATAGGTGGGATTTTTAATGCTAGCAATTTCTTGTCTGAACTTTATTTACTCTTCAGAATACACACATGCTTTATAAAACAGTAAGTTCAAACATGATAAAAGAAAGTTCATTCTTCTTTACTTCTCCAGGAGCAAAAGATAGTTACTGTTTTTTTTTCTTTTCTGCCTCAGGCTGCCTTAAAGGTGGAGCTGGTTCAGCTGTGGATCTGGGGATTGAGCCATGGTCCCTGTAACTGGCTGAGTTTGCCCAAGCAGGTGCTTTAAATAACTGAGCTAACCCAAAAGCACCGCCCCCCCCCCCAGTATTGTTTTGGATTAAGTTGTTTCAGATCATTTTTCTGATAACATGGTAATGCATACTGTCTTTTTAAAAACCAAAACCTCATTTTTTTTTTCTTTTACAAAATCATTGCATGTTCTTTTAAGCCTTCTTTCTTTAGATTTTTTTTTTTTTTTTTTTTTTTTTTTTTTTTTTTTTTTTTTTTTTTTTTTTTTTTTTTTTTTTTTTTTTTTTTTTTTGGTCTTTTTGAGTCAGAGTCTCGCTATGCAATTCTGGCTGGCTTTGAGCTCACTTTTGTAGCCCAGGCTGGTCTCGAACTCGCACCAATCCTTCTGCCTCAGCCTCCCAAGTGCTGGGATTACAGGCATGCACCACCACACCCGGCTTCTTTAGAATTCATTCATCCAAAGTACTCTAAAATAGTCTTTACTGCAAAGCTACTATGTACTATTCATGCATTAGACTGAGTGCCATGAGCTAGTTCTTATCTCAGCCATTTATCAAGACCCTTTTTTTGTCTGATAGACTTTTTTTTTTTTTTTGTCTTTTTGAGACAGGGTCTCCCTATGCAGTTCAGGTTGGCCTTGAGCTCACTTTTGTAGCCCAGGCTGGTCTTGAACTTGCACTGATCCTCCTGCCTCAGCCTCCCACGTGCTGGGATTACAGGCGTGCGCCACCACGCCCGGCTCTGATAGAATTTTAGGCTTGCCATTTTTGATGATGGGGTAGTGGATATCTGAGAGCTACCTTCAAACTTCTACTTGGAAGGTCAGTGTGGCTTCACTTCAGATAAATGCCACGCACCCCAAGAGTGAACTCTTAACCCAGATGACTTAGGGAGTTTCCAGTGATTAACACTTGATCTACCCAGTGGTGCACAGTTAAAAATTCCTATTTGAGAAAATGTAGAAATTCTACCAAGGAATTAATAAAAATTGAACTGTGCCTATCTCCATTCTTTTTTTTTTTTTTTAAATTTTTTTTCTTGTTTCAGAACCTTTGTTTGTTTATTCACTCATCTTTATGGCCGGCTCAGCCCATCCCGAGGGCAGGGCTGGTGCAGCGTGTGGTGCCAGGGATCGAACCTCGGTCCTTGAGGTCACCCAAGCTTTAACAAGCAGGGGCTTTAGACTGCTGAGCCATCCCGCCCCCCCCCCATCTCCATTCAAATTCAGATGTATTCTTGGCATTTTTTTTTAGTTTTCTTTCAGGAGCAAGACATGCTTGTGTTTGTATGTGTGTTAAATATTCACACACTCATTGCTTATATTAAGGATAGTATTAAATCTTTTTAAAAGGCTACTATATAATTATGATTTCCTCAGATCATTTAAATTCTTTGTCATGAGACAGCTAGAAGTATAAAGGTTGAAAAGGACACAGGGGATCAGTTGGTGAAATACCAGCCTTTTTTTTTCTTTTTCTTTCTTTTTTTTTTTTGTCTTTTTGAGACAGGGTCTCGCTATGCAGTTGAGGCTGGTCCTGAGCTCACTTTTGTAGCCCAGGCTGGTCTCGAACTCACACTGATCCTCCTGCCTCAGCCTCCCGAGTCCTGGGATTACAGGCGTGAGCCACCAGGCCTGGCTGCCTTTTCAAATAAAGAATCTGTCAGTCAGGGGAGGAAAGGGAAAGTCTCTCACCCAGGGCTGCTTAGAAGGAATCCTGGGATGCATATTTAAGGATGGTACAGCCTGTCCAGAAAGCCAAGAACATGGAGGCTAGGTGGCAGCACTGAGCCATACTTTATAATCAGGGACTAAGTGTTCCAAAAATTCTGTTTTCCAGTGTACCCATAATTACCAATGCTATGACTTGTGTCTAGCTATCTCCCCTCAAGCCTCATGTAGTCACGGGGCAGGCTTTTAGAGTCTGTGATTCATTCATGATCCAGTGCTGTGATTATGAGGGTGAGTGACGCTGGGATTGTGGGTGTGGTGCTATCCCAGGAAGGCAATGTAAGAGAGGGAAAGAGGCTGTCTCTCTGCCACTGCATTTCCCTCTTGGCTTTCCTCTTGCCGTTTTCCACTACCTTGAGCTGCTGCCCCTGAGCCATGCCACCTTACTATGGAGCTGTCTGGTTCTGGACTGAAACCTCAGCAAACTGTGAACTAAATAAATCTTCCCTTCATTAATTTTGGGTATCAGATGTTTTGTCCTGCAACAAAAGGAAAGTAACTGAGATAACCAAGAACTTGAGGTCAAATTATGAGCCAAGATGCCAATTTATTAATTTACTGAGAGAGTTCTAGCTACCAAGAACTCTACACATTCATAACTCTCCATGTGGATATATTCCTATCCTGTAGGAAAATTTAATATTATTTGAGAAATATTTGTGAATATGTGAACTCAGGCAAAGAAGGATCGATGTCAGATTCTTTTAGGCTGACGTTTTCATTAATAAATTTTAACATACACAAAAGCCAAACATACAGAAAGCTTTCAAATGAAGTCAGTCCATCTGTGATCTCTTTTGTCCCAGCCCAGAAACACTGTTCTCTTGAAAAACTCTCAGTGGCCAATGCTTCTGTATGAGTTTATCTTTGCAGCTGTAACACATTATCACAACCCTAATGGTTTATAACTGAACAAATTTTCTATCTTCTAGTTCTGGTGATCAGAAGTTCTAAAATTCCACCTAGATGCCCCAGGGTGGAATATTTCCTGACCTTTTCTAGTTTCTGGAAGCCACTGGCATTCCTTGGCTTGCGGCCCCTTCCTCTATTTGTCTAAGCCAGCAATGTGCTTCTCTTAATAACTATGTTTTGTTGCTGAGACAAAATACCCAATGGCCAAAGTCAAAAGAGGAAAGGTTTCTTTGGCTGGCAGATTGCAGAGGTATCAGTCCATAGCTGGCTGGCTCCAAGCAGGGTGGCAGGTCAAAGGAGCATCTCAGGGAAGAAATAGTCCATGGTGTGGCAGGGTAGGCAGAAGTCAGCAGGACAGTGATGCAGAAAGCAGCAGCAGCACCAAGCGATGGCACCAGCCCTCCTTCTGTCCATTGTATTGCATCCAGGTGACTCTGTCTAACAATTTGCACACTAGCGTGGCACCATTAATCCCAGTAGCACATCTTTAATCCCAACATCAAACATTCTCAATTACCCAACTCTGAAAACCCCTCCTACCCTCGTATGAGGCTTTGGGGTGACATCTAGATAGGTGCTGTAACACAAACATCTTCGTATCTGTTTTCTGTCAGAGTTCTTGGTCACATCTTTGGCTTCCTTTTTATATAGGCCCTTGGGATTGGTTATCTCGGGTCTACTGGATAATCCAGTGCTATGGGTTATATCTAGATATCCTGTCAAAGTCTCATGTACTCATAAATGGGGACTTTTGGAGGTCGCTGGATCTAGGGTGTGAGAATGTAGACCAGTGGTTCTCAACCTTTCTAATGCACTGACCCCACAATATAGTTCCTCATGTTGCAGTGACCCCATACTGAAAGATAATTTTGGTGGCAACTTCAAAACTGTAATTTTGCTACAGTTATGATTTTCGATGGTTTTAGGCAACCCCCATGTTTTGGTTGTTCAACCACAGCCGGGGTTGCAACCCACAGGTTGAGAACCGCTGACGTAGATGAAGACTGTGTAATAGCTGGATTAGTGTACTGATTGGTTTAACATAGTTGTGGGTCTGGATGATGGAGACGCCCAGCCTGGGTGTGCCACCAACCAATGGGCTTGTAGCCTGAATGGGATAAAAGGGAAAGAGTGGTTGCCTCCTGCTTATCCTGCTATGGGCTGTTTCTCCTCTGTGATGTTACAGCCTTTGCCATTGTGTCCAGCCATCTATGGATGCATACCTTTACAACCTTTAAGCTGAGATATATCTTTTCTCCTCTAACTTTACATATCAGGTGTTTTGCCCCAGCAATGAGAAACTAACTAAGACATCCAGGATAAGCCTTCATTTTCAGATCCTTAACCTGATCTCAATATAAGGACTCTACCTCTCACAAAGGTGATGGTCTAATGCTCTGAGTGGACCCGACTTGGGGCTGGGTGAGCACTGTTCAATTCACTGCACTTCACCTCTTATAGAATAGCTTTCCTACAAGTTCTGGGAATCTCCTGTCTTTGTGTGAAACCCTGCTTGTACCCAGCTTGTGGATCAGGCTTCAGAGCCTTGAGAATATGATTACCAGGAAACAAAGAAAGCATGAAAACCAATATTCTTGACTTGTGCAACCTCTGGCCCTAAGCACTAACCTAGCTCCTCCAAAAGCCATCATTAACTTGTGCTCTATGCCTATATTTTGTGCATAATGTCAGAAGCTTTGCAACACTTTCCATAAGAGTTTTTGGCATTTCCCGAAGAGTAAGAGAGAAAACCGTGCTGTTTGGTGCCATACAGCAGTGTCTGTGATTGTAAAGTACCTCTCTGATCAGACAATTTAAAGCACCAATGAACTCTGATCAAGTGATCCAGTCTGGCTTTTCTCTTTCTTTCTTTTTTAAAAAAATTCATGCATTTGGTAGAGGGTCTTGCTATGCAGCTCAAACTCATAGTCGTCCAAGTTTTTAGCATCCCCTGGGCTGGGATTACAGGTGTGCACTGCCACACCCGGTCTCTATGGCTGGGCTCAGTGTGCCCAGGGTGCGGCCTACACAGCATGAGATACAGTGGGTCGAACCAGGTCCTCGAGCTTGCCAGGTAAGCATTTAGACCCCTGAGCTATCTCCCTGGCCCTGGCTTTTCTTTGTGATGGGCTCAATCTCAGATTTCTCCCTCACAAATGCGTACAATACAATAGAGCTGTTTCAGAACAAGGCAGGAGTTTTGAGACCCTACCGGCCATGTTTGGCCTAGCGCATAATGGGAGAGCAAAGCACCAACAAAATAACTCGATTGTAGGATCTGAGAAGATGCTGAATTTCCTCCTTGGGTTTTTATGCTCCTAGGCATTCTACAAATTATTTTCCCTGAAGAACCAGTGAGTTCTCTGGTCCCAGTTATGAGCCTTATGAAGCCTTTCCTATTCATCCTGCCTTAAGTAGGGGAAAGCTCAAGGGAACTACTGGGGATCAATCTCAGTAATTCTGAGCACAGATATATGTTCTATTCAGTCCTCTCTGTGTGGTTTTAGGTTCCTACCTTAAGCATTTATCTTCCGTACCACTCTACAGCATTCCTGGGTTTCCCTGCCCCCTGCTTTACCTTCTGATGCTGCTGCAACTTTCTGATGCCACTCACCACTTCTTCTAGTTCTTTTTCCTCTCTTCCACTTTCTCTTGACACGTTTTGTGGGAGTGGAGGTACTGAGAATTAGATCTCACAAATTCACCCTGAGCTGCATCCTCAGAACTTTTTAAAATTTTATTTTGAGACGGGCTGGGATCTCTCTAAGTCACGAGGATGGGCTTGCACTTCCAGTCCTCCCTCCACCTGCCAGAGGGCTGGGATTACTGGTGTGCAACACAAGACCTGACTCGCCTGCTTACCTTTTTTATGATGATATTTTCTAGGATTCTCATTCCTCTCGAGGGACATAGTCTTTGGATTTCTTATATATTTTGAAGATCTTACCTGTGCCCAGAACACCAATGACTCCTAAGTCAGTTTTTCCAACTATATATATATTTTTTTTAATTTTAATTTTAATTATTATTATTATTATTATTATTATTATTATTTTTTTTTTTTTGTGGCTTTTTGAGACAGGGTCTCACTATGCAGTTCAGGCTGGCCTTGAGCTCACTTTTGTAGCCCAGGCTGGTCTGGAACTCACACCAATCCTCCTGCCTCAGCCTCCCAAGTGCTGGGATTACAGGCGTGAGCCACCACGCCTGGCTTAGCCGCTGGCTTTTCCGCTTTCCCACAAGAATTATAACCACTTTTCCCCTTTTCCTTGTCAGCATCTATGAAGCAAGCACCAGAGCCAGAGGGAGAGACAAAGGTAAAAGATCTGTGAAATGCCTCAAGTGTGTGACTTAGATTTTTAAAAATCCATAGCAGGGGCTGGTGTAGACGGGATATGCCGCACAGAACATTGCTAAGTGACAAAATGCATCACGGTTCTCACCAAATAGACTCTTTCTGCTCTTGGCAGAAATAATATTGATGATTTCTATATCTTCAGAGGCTTGGAAAAGAAAAAAAAAATTAAAATCCAGAAAACCGTTGCACCCTCTTCCTGCGCCTCTCGGGGGCTGACACACTGTACAGCCAACACCTGCCATGGATGATTCTCTGTGATCCTAAGCAGCCTTTCATTTATTATTCTTTTTTTTTTTTTTTGTCTTTTTGAGACAGGCTCTCACTATGCAGTTGAGGCTGGCCTTGATCTCACTTTTATAGCCCAGGCTGGTCTCGAACTCTCACCAATCCTCCTGCCTCAGCCTCCCGAGTGGTGGGATTACAGGCAGGCGTGAGCCACCACACCCGGCTTCATTTATTATTCTTATAAAAATGATTAAAGTCTCCTTTAGGAAAGACTGCAGGCAGCACAAATGTCTGTGGAGGGAAAGTGTCTCTTAGAGACCATCTCCAGCCTGTTCTTGCTGCCGGCCCCTCTTTCCCGGGGTTCTGGTGAAGGGGCCAGAGACGGAGGCACCCCTGAAGGAGACGAGGAGGCCCCCGGGGCTGCCTGGCTCTTGGCTGCCCTTCCCACATTCGTATCAGGGTCCCCAGGGACGTCTAAACGTTCAGACTGAGAAATCTGTATTAAAATTGAAAAATGATCATTAATTCATTGAAAGCCAAGACAAACCCCTGACACATTAACATAAATAACACAACAGCTATCTTTGTCCAAAGGACATAATTAGTGGGAAAAATGGCATTGTTTTACATTTTTGCAAATCCCATTGTGGCCTGCCCTCCCGGGTAACCGAGGGTGTCTCGTCCTTTCGCATACCCTGAGATAGGAGAGTGTATGGAATGATGTCACACACCACAGGACCTGTGGGAACCACCCCTCCAAGGCTCCCTGAGAAGCCTAAGTCAACCAGGATGGGGAAGAGCCCCGAAGATTTAGGCAGTGACCAGGAAAGAGATTTGGCAGGAAAACACAGCTCACCGCACAGTTGCTTTTTATCCTCGGACCTTTGAGCTTCACAAACACCATACACCTCATTTCCAAAACTGAGGAACATTTTAAGATATGAGTAAAATATCTCAGGTATTTAGAAACGCTTTTAAAAATACATGGTCCACAACGCTGGCATCAGTTTGATTTTAGATGCACCTGACAAAATGTGGTGGGTTGCGCGACCACAAGAAGGTGCTGGTGGCATGGGGCATCCGTGGGATGTGGCATCAGCTCTGAGTGGGCCAATTCGTTTTCCTGTGTCTCAACCCGCCCAGCAGACCACCATCAACCTGATAATCATTGCTTCTGGCTTGGGACTTACACTCTTGGCCTTGCTCGGGGCACTTCTTCTACAAGGTAAGGTGGTGGCAGGACCAGAGGCGGGGGCTGGGCTGGATTCTTCCGAGGCAGGGGACACCAGCAAGGTCCCTCCGTGGGTTGCTTGTGCTTCCTGTCCCTTTCTTCAACCCCCAAAGAAGTATGGCCCTCTCATAGCCCCCAACTCACCCGGGAGGTAACCCTTCGTAATGGCGCTTTGCATTGCCCTGCAGGCCAAGTTCGCGATTTGGAAAAGTAAAAGCCAGAGTCAGAGCAACTTCCTTGACTGGACACTTGGTCCCAGGCTTATCGATTACCCTGATTTGTCCTGCTTCAGTTGTGCCTTACTGGAAAGTGCTGTTGCTCCTGTTTGGGGGTCTACAAAGCCATGGAGCCACCTCGCCCTTTGGCCAGGACGGTGCCAGGAATGGTCTTGGTCTCATGTGTCACCTAAAGCCAAGCCTTCCTCCCCAGGGGGCCCTGTTTGGCCTTCAGGGCAGCCTGGCATCCCTGGCCATCATTTGCAAATGCGTTTGTTGGTCTGTGTCTGCGTTTTGCAGTGCACAGGGTTGGTAGCTTTCACTAAATTGTCAAGCTGCCCCAGGGCCTCATACTGTACTCCCCAGAAGCAAAGTTGCAAAACACTCCCAGAAGGAGCCTCAAAACAGTGTACAGTTTCCATGGACACAGCCCTGGGTACCATTTTTTTTTTTCTTCCATTTTTTATGTATTTACTTCAGGGTCTCACTACACAGCTCAGACTCATGGTGATCCTCCTGTTTTCTGCCTTCCTAGCGCTGAGATTTCGGGTGTGTGCCACCACACACAGACTCAGTAGCCAGCTCAGCACACTCAGAGGGGTGGGGGGGGCTGGCACAGCATGTGGGACCGGGGATTGAGCCCTGGTCCCTGCTCTTGCCAAAGCAGGTACTTTAGTCTGCTGAGCTATCTTGCTGGTGCTGTACCTAGTACCCCTCTAAAATGGAGAGGACTTGTTGCTGGAGATGCTGGTTCCAAGATGCCATAGTAGCTGTCTCCGTGATCCTGAGCAGTGGGCAGCTCATCTATTCTACCCCTGGACAACACTGCAGAAAGAGGCTTGGAAGTCACTGAAAGCATGTCACCCACTGTCACACAAAGTCATGGTTACAGTTTTGGAGCATTTGGGGTCTGGCTCATAAAGAAGTATTTTAAAACCCACATAACTCCCTGAATTTTTTCGGTAATTAAGGACTATTAGATAAGACAGCTTGACCATGTAGCCCGCAAAGTTGGAGCAGCTTTGCAATTGCAGTTATAGGTACTGGCTGGGAACTGAAATGGACAAGCCCTGGAGCAGGGACAGGGACTGCTGCCCATGCCAGCGGGCTCTGAGGGAGCAGCAGCCCTTGCGCAGGCCCACGCACCCCAGCAGCGGCTTCTCCACTTATGCTGTGGTCTTGTCATTGTAGGAAAAATCGCGAGAGCCAGTTGCTTGCGGAAACACAAGAGGTAATGCACCCTGCGTGGCTGATGGCCACTGCTATGGCCGATCCGATGCTGCTCCAGGGTCTAGGGATGCCCGCTTGGCTTCCAGTTGAATGGAGTGGGGACGTGCAGCCTGAGAGGTGGAAGAGACACAGGGACTTAGCTCACATTAACCCGTGCCTCCGTAAACACCGTAGGACTCTCCACTGTGAAAGTAAAGGCAGGCCACCTCGATAGAAGCACCATGCGCAGAAAAGATGTTATGTCCCAGCTCTGTGCCCTACTTGTTCAACTCTGGGAAACTCACTTTATAAGCTGGACTAGATTTTATATCATCAATGTGGAATTCACTGGGCGAAGAGTTGGAAGTGGGCAAGATGAAAAAATTAGAATATTTTTCCTGAGACTTGGTTCTTCTGCCCAATTTGCTAGCTAGCTATTTATTTATTAATTACTTTTTGCAATAGTTAATACACTGCATAATGTTGTCTTCATCATAGTTGTTCAGAGTACAAGATGCAGACATGATTTCTTGTCTATCCTTCATTAGTACAGATCTTCCTTTTCACTGCACAAAGAGAGAGAAGCTGTGTATATAGTCCAACAGTCCATAACAGTGGTGGGTTATCAGCTCATCTGACATTATCAGAGACTGTTGACTTGAGCCTTTTACAACTTGGCATATTAATATGGCTTCCCTTTTTATGCCTCATGGTTAGACTTTTCTGTTGGATCGTTAAGACCAAGATAAGGCACTCTGAGAAAAGAGATCCTAGAGGATTTCAGAAGATGGAAAGATATTCCCTCCTCCTCGATAGGAAGAACCAACATTGTAAAGATGGCCATACTCCCAAAATTGCTATACAGATTTAATGCAATCCCTATCAAAATATCATCAACATACCTCATAGACCTGGAGAAATCATTCCTAGATTTTATTTGGAACCAGAAAAGACCTAGAGTAGCAAAGACAATCCTGCGCAAAAAGACAAGGCAGGAGGCACTACAATTCCTGACTTAAAACTATACGACAAAGCTACTATGGTCATATCAGCATGGCATTACCAATCTGCTATTTAATTTAATAAAAACACAGTGCTTGCAGGGTCCCTGGAAATGCATCTTGGATATCTGTCCCATCTACAGCCTTCTGAGTTGCTGATAAGAGCCTTATTTGCATAAGTGAGCTGTGCCAGTAGCAGGAGGACAGACAGCATGGACAAGTGGGGAGACGGAGGCCCAGCCCGCTGCCCAGCCAGGGTCCTCCGTGGAGGTTTTCCTGGTAAAGAAATGCATTTAGATCCTGATCCCACATCCTGCTATGGGCAGTCCCTCCTGTTCAGATATCACTGAACATTGGCAACTACTTGCATGTCATGCTGCCTCAGTTTCTCCATTGGTAAAAAGAGAAATGGGCTGGGTGGACTCTTGCACTTTAAACTCAGCCCCCAGTCAGTTGCACCACAGAGCAGTGGCATCTGTGTTTGATTTTTTTTTCTCCCAGTGCTGCTGTGCCTTCTACCAGCCTGGCTCTTCTCTTTACAGCCTCCATGACCTCGAAGAAAGCCAGAGCGTCCTCGGCGTCATGCTACGCGGACAGGAGGATGAGGACGGCCTCTTCACGCTCTGACTCGCTCCTTTCCTGTAGGGTCAGGGCAGGAGCATATGGCACTTGAAGAGTCCACATAAATTTGGGATGCTTTCATTTTCTTCCTGTAGGGTATCACCTCTTCCTTTGTTGTCGTGGTCCCAAGCTTGCTCTCCCGCCTCCAGGACACTGCAGAGACCACATCTTCTTTGCCCCAAGCTTAGCCCCCTCTTCTGTATCACTGCTACGTGGTCTTTCACATTATGCTTCAATATGCTCGGGGATGGTAAGCCCATTGTCGCACTGTCTTCTCACCCGATCAGACTGCAGAGTTTTGCTTGAGATTCAGGCTGCCGGAAGAAGAGGCACAGAAGTGGAGGCTGGCTTTAACTTCTTTGATTTGGCTGCTTGGCCACAGTCTTGTGGCCCACAGCCTGTGCACACTCCTGGCTGTCCTAGTGTTCCTAGTCCCCCCATGCACCCAGCTGCGTTTATACCAAAAGACACAAAGGTGGCCATGTGTCAGCAGCAACCTTGGTCATGGAAGTTCTTTACGCTGATTATCAGGACTTGTGCCTGCGCTGGGCTGCTGTTGACACAGAGCCCGCTGCCTCCCAGAGGCCCCTCCCACCACAGCCCAAACCAGAAAGCCGCCAAATTGGCTTTTGCATTTTTTTTTTTTTTTTTTTTTTTGAGACAGGGTCTCGCTATGCAGTTCAGGCTGCCCTTGAGCTCACTTTTGTAGCCCAGGCTGGTCTTGAACTCGCATCAATCCTCCTGCCTCAGCCTCCCAAGTGCTGGGATTACAGGCTTGTGCCACCACGCCCGGCTTGGCTTTTGCATTTTCCTCAGCACCCATGGGAGTCCATTCAATCTCAGGGCAGTTCTAAAAGTAAGAAATATCGAAAGCAAAGTCTGTCTCTTGATAGAACCACTGTGTTGGTCTTTGCTTCACAGATGGTGCTTACACAGAACATGACAAATCTCACTCTACTTGGTAATTCTCCTGAGAGAAAAGGAGAAACCTGTATGCCTCTAGGTTGTCTTGCTTCTGGGACCCCGTGTGTTTGCGCCGCTCCTTCTCTGCCCAGGCTTCTGAGTGCAGCATCCACTTGAGGTTCAGCAGGAGCTGCCCCGGGACTGTGTTTCCTTATTAATGTGGGGAATGACACCAAATCACTCCAGAATTTTGACTCGCTTCTACTACTCTCCTATTTTGTATTATTATTGTTTTATCGCATTTGGATGCCTCTAAAGGTAATCCGTGTGCCACACTTTAAGTCTTACCTGGGAAGTTTTAATTTTGAATACAGTTACTGGCCCATCAGCACACGGCGTGGAGAACAACAGGGATGGTGTGAGCACAGGTGAGAACAATCCAGCTAAACTCCTCTCAGCGGAATCCATGGGACAACTTGAATAGCTGCCAACATGAAGAACCCTGGGAGCGAGATTAAGCAAACAGTGGAGGAACGAGGGTAAACATGTGCCCTGGTAGCGGATGCTTCGACTGGCTACTGGGAAAATGCAACAGACCTGAAAGGCATTTCTTAGGAGGCACTGCCGGCATGTTCACAGCAATGACATGCTGGAATAAAGGAAGAAGCATGCTGTCCTCCGAGTAAAAGGTTCCTATTCCCTTAGTACCACCTTGCAGAGAGTGCAAAACCCAGGCTCATTGCTCGAGGGGTGCAGCCTGGTAGCTGACAGAAGCCTCCCTCTCACCCAAGAATGCGAGGAACACCCAGCCCAGAGCAGCCTGGATTGTTGTTTAGCTTTTCCGTAAAATGACATGCTTGGCCCAAGCAACAAAAGCAGCTACCAGCATATAATAACGTAGAGATAAGACCGAAGGCCAATTGGTGTCCCTAGAAGCGGTGAGCTGTGGAGAGAGCCCGGAGAGGGCTGTCTTCTGTTGCTTGGGAGTCCCGGAAAGCTGGGAGCTTGAGGTTGCAGATGGCGGCTCATCCTGTAGGTGCCCTGTTCTTTGTTTAATTGCTGTGACGCCAGTGGTTGCCTTCTGCCCTACTTGAAGTATTATCAAGCATTTGTGTGAGTTAGCATTTGTGTGAGTTCAGTGTTTGGCATATGAAGACAGATGGCTCTTGGTATTCCGTATCCATTAAAATAGTGACACATATTCCTTAGCTGGTTTCTTCAGTGCTGAGTAAAAAGAAGAGGCTTCTGAGGCTCTGGGCTCACTTGGAAAGAGACCTCAGTGAGTTCTCTAAAGCTATATTCACGGGGTCTTCTCGTCGTCGTCGTCGTCGTCGTCATCGTTTCTTTTGGCACTGACACATAACATCCAATACCAGCACATTCGCTGGGGGTTCCTCTTGGTTTTCACTGTCTTCAGCCTTAGTTTAAGATACTAATAATGATGATCAGTAGTGCACTAAGTGCGAATATCTGTTTAAAGATGGACCAAGAGATGAGTGTAAATTCAGGGTTAGGGCCCCAGCTCCCCTGTTGCAGATTCAGGGGGCTGCATGAATTGATCCAGGTTGCCAGCCTGTGACATTACATAGGCCAACGGCATGCCCCACCCTAACTTAGCTCAAGCTCCCTGCCTGCCTAGCAAAACAACCCCAACTTAGAGTCTAATTCAGAAAAGAAGGTGGCAGAGACCTCCTAAACACTGGAGCTCAAAGTCTGCTTTTCAGCTTTGCAAAAGGACCATTTTGAGTTCTTCCCAAAACCCCTGAGTCAGATGCAGAAAATGCCAGATATATTTGTATCCTCCTTTCCATAAGAAATTGGCCGTCACTAGAAGCAACTTTTTAGTATCTATGTTTTGTTAGGGAGGGGGAACCCAGGAAAAAGAACTGTTTCTCTCACAGAGGTTCAAATCTAGGGAAACACACTTGGGAAATGCAGTGGAATTATGTTATGGTTTATGTCTAGCTGTCCCCCCAAAGCCTCATGCAGTCACGAGGTAGGGACTTCTATAGATTGAGACTTGATTCATGAGTCACTGGGATTACATGTTTTAATACTGATGGGATTATGGTCTGAGTACTTTTGGAATTATGGGTATAGCTTAAGGCTGATAGGCTGAGGCGGAGAGCCTGAATGTAATATAAAGAGAGACAGAGAGAGAGAGACTAGTGCTTTTGCTCTGCTGCCCTGTTTGGTTGGCTGCCTCTGTCATAATTTTGTTGGTGCTCCGCCACCATGAACTGGATGCTCTCTGCCCTGTTGCACTCAGCCTTGGGCCAGCTGAATATGGACTGAAACCTCCAGTAACTGTGAGCTAAATAAACCTTTCCTTCCTTCATTTTGAGTGTTGGGTATCTGTCCCAGCAATGAGTACAGAGTAACTAAGACAAGTGGACTCTGGTTGTTCTTCCATGTCTGCCAAGAAGGACTTAAATGCAGCGTGAGGCGCTGGTGGCTGGTATTTATCATATAAGTCCATAATCAAACCTTAAGGACTTAAAACAGCTTCAGCGTTGACCTTGGCTTTTCTAGACTAAGCAAAATAGATAATGTGCAATCTTTTAGGAGAATTTTTATGTTCCTGGGACCATCCTAATTGCTTCTAAGCAGTTTTCTCATGGAAGTAGAAGCAGCTCTCTAAAAGGCATGTCATTCCTGTCATGGCAAGCACGTACCCAAGGTCACATGGTTCAACCTCCTATAGCATAGTCGGGCCTTGAACCAGGCCTGAAGGACTTGACACTCTTCACATTACCCTGAGCCTCCCATTTGAGGGCTCTGGTTTATGATCCCAGGCAGATCCCCCTGGGGCACTGACCTCCACTGGACTGCAGGCAATTTTTGTTTGCTGAGATCCATAGCACCCAAGAGACTGACGATTCTCCAAGCCCAGCTCCCTGTACCTCAGTCTTTCTTGTTCCCTACAGGCTCAGAGACTGATTTGCATTTGCAGAGGTGGCACTGGCACTGACACTGGCACCACGTTGGGAGCCTAACAGGAGCATGAATCAAGCCAGGGAGGACTCATCTCATTGGGAATGTGTTGAGCGAACTCTGAACTGCTGAGCTCAATGGTCAGGGGCTCAGTGAAAGGTTAACAGGAAGTCATCAATGGCCAGCTGGGAGACCCTACATCTCTCTAAAGAAAACAGTGAGTTGAGGAGTGCACTCCCTCCCTGGAGACAAGAGCAGAAGGCAGAAACCTGTTGAAAGTACAAACCTGAATGCAGGAATAAGAGCTGCACTTAGACTTGTAAACAGGTTATAGTCTGAAAAACAAGTAAAGCAAAAAAAAAAAGAGAGAGAGAGAGAGAGAGAGCAAGAGTTCTCAGGAGAGTTCTCAGCTTTTCAAGCATCCAAGGACAGCAGAGGGAAGAGTTACCAAGACTACTTGATCCTGTTTCGGGGCCCATGGCCACCAGAATGGCTCTGCATGAAGCACACAATGCATTTACTGCTTGTGCTGCCCAGGTGTGGTTCTGCAGCCCTGGGCATTCTTCGTGGTGTGTGGAGTGGGCTGGAAAAGGAAGAAAGACTCTTCTACAAATTCATATTGAGTTCTTATATTTCAACTGAAGAAACTGAGACCAGACAGGGTCGAAGAAGTTGCTGCAGGCTGCCTGGTGAAATAGCTCTAGAGCAAGCCCTAAACCCAGTTTCATGCAGTTGCCATGGAGTCTTGGATTCTTTCCAGGTTCACTTCACCCTGTCTGATCATTGCTCCACACAGCAGTTCATGAAGATCTTATGCAGCCTTGAGGTGCAGCATTGCTTGTTGTAGCTATACCCACCAAGCCACCTCTCCCAGCACAACCCTGGGAGGAAAGAGGCACCCAGATGCATTCCAGACACTGCCAGCAAGGACGTGCAGTGCACAAGGGCAAAGCCTGGCTTCTCTGTTGCTCTCTTACCACTGTGACTATGAGGACCAATTGTCCGGGTTTTCCCAGGAGTTTTTCAGCTTAAAATCCCAATCGTAGGAACAGCAACCCCACCCCTAAACCATGACAGTGAGCCAGTATGAATGTGCAACTAGAGATCAAAGACAGCCGCCCTCCCAGCTTGCACTCACAGACCTTGCACCTTTCTTTGTTAGGACTTTGGTTGAACCCGAGGTGAATATGATTTTCTCAGCTTCCAAGTTGAACAAAAAACCCAGATCTGTAGACTAGACTAGTGGAGGCAAACCTATGACACACAGGCTGCAGCAGGTTGTCTGCAAGATTGAAAGCTCTAGGAGTCTCACTACCACTGGTGTGGACCCACGCTATTCAGAATCTGGGGCCTCAACCTCTGGCAGTGTCACCTAGGAGCTTGTGAGGATACAGATCCCGGGGCCTTCCCTCAGACTACTGCTTATGAACCTGCAGCATAACTTAAGACCTCAGGTGACTCATAAATACATTTAATTTTGGCTTTACGGTTCTTGTTTTAATTTGGCTTGATGTTGGAGTCATTAGGGGAACTTAAAGAAATCTGGCTTTCTGTTGGGTTCTGGTGTGACTCAAATGGCAGAAATCTGGGCATCCAAGTCTTGGGTAACTCATCTGCAGAAATATTTGCAAACCACTGTCAGAAGAGAAAGGTAGCTTTGTATTGGACTGTAATGCAGCTAATTAGTCAGGACAGGCTGTGGCTTAATGTTGCAGGTTTATGTGGTCCTAATACCACCATGTGATTTTGCTCAAAGAAATGGTGAATAAAACTGCTGTCTCTAAAGAGACAAAATAATGATTAGTCATTATGAAAAGGCCCACTAAAATAACTACAAGCCAAGAAACAATACGGAGTCTTTGGGAGTTGATACTGAGAAAACAGCAAAGATTCCCAGAAGAGATATCTGAGGATAACGGGGCTGCAATCAGCCTGTTCAGAGGATAAACCAAAGACAGTGAGATGACACAGAGATTATTAGAGACTGGCTAAGGGGAAGCTGGTTACAGAAGCAAGAACTTGGTAAAGAAGTGGTTGCATGCCCTTTTATAATACAAAAGGAGACCTTCCTCGCCAGGCAAATATTCACTCTGTAAGACTGTATTCTGTAGGGATCCATTGATCTTACTGCAAATGGTTCAATCTGGGGGAGACACGGCAGTAGGAATAAGAAAGACAAGAAGATGAAAAGCTGGGCTAGGTGGTCATCAGTCTGCCTGGTGGGCAAGACTAAACGCACACAGAAACGATCCTTTATTTATACTTTCACAGGGGCCCGGCAGGATGGCTCAGTAGTCTAAAGTGCCTGCTTAGGAAAGCTTGGGCAGCTGCAGGGACCGGGGTTCGATCCCTAGCACCACATGCTGCACCAGCCCTGCCCTCAGAGCAGGGTGAGCCGGCCATAAAAACAAACAAACAAACAAAAGTTCTGAAGCGAGAGAAAAAATAAAATAAAAAAATACATACTTTCACAAAGTTTGCATCCCATGCATGACACAAGGCTACTCAGCAACCAATAGCTGGCTTGAACCAGACAGAATGTTTTTCTCAACAGGATGCTTTTTGTCACCACTGGGGTAGCTTCCTGCGCCAGGCAGGGAGGCCCAGTCCCACCTACGCACACTTGATCAAAGTCCTGGCTTCCTGCGGCTCCCAACAGTATTCAGCTACAAGACAGACTATTGTGGCTCCACTCCTGTAAGTGGAGGTCTAGATCCCAGCTCTTTGGAAGGTAGGACAGTAGCTTCAATAAGATGAAGGACACATGAGTAAGTCCCCCGTGATGTGCTTCCTCTACCCCTTAGGGTTGTAGAAATTTTGGCACTGGGCTTTAATGTCAGTTCCTGAGTCAATGGAAGAATGGGGCTGAAATATTCCGACCTAGGAAAGGGAGCTTAATCATGCAGAGGTACTGTGGCTTAGACAGAAAATGCTCCCCCAAAGCCTCACGTGCTCAGAGCTGGGGTTTTCAAAGGTGAATTGATGTGGAGTAGCACAGCTAGCCTGCTGCTGAGAGGTGGGGGCTGTTGAGAGGTGAATTGCTGGGGGGGTGGGTGGGAACGGCTGTATCTTCTGTCTCCTGCCTTCCTGCCATGCTTCCTGGATGCCTTAGCCTGAAGACCGAGCACCTGCCAGGCCCTTCTGTGACACCGTCCCTACCGCGAAGCCCAACCCACGGCATGAGCCCAGTGACACTGCGAGCTGAGATAAGCTCCTTCTTACATTGTGGGAATTGAGTATTTTGTTCCAAGGGTAGAATAGTGACTTCAGCGCAAGCATTCTTGGCAGCAGGAAGACAATAAGCTTGGCAAAGAGTTTTAGGCTTTATTGAAGTGCGACATTAGGGCAGTAGAGATAATCCGACTTTCTGTTTCTGTACTCAGTCCTAATGTCCTAAGCATTTTCCAACATGCAGTGCTCTGTATCTGAGGCAGGGAAATTTTTTTCTTTGTAGAGGAGGGAAATGGGAGAGCAGAGAAGCAGAGTAGGGGCGTTACATCCATCCTAAGCACCTCCAGTCCTCCTCAATTCAAGAGATCAATATCATGTTTATGGGGACCAACGAGATAGCTCTGAAGAATAAGCACGTGTTTAGGTGACTGTAGGGCTCAGGGTTTAATCCCTGGTACCCCAGGCCGCACCAGCGCTGTCTCCAGGAATGCTGAGCCAGCCACAGAGATAAGGCGTGGTGACACACACCTGTAATCCCAGCCCTCGGGAGGCTGAAAACGGGACGGATCACAACGACTCCAAGCTGCATGCCTAGTGAGATCCTGTACCAAATATGTTAACAAAAAAAAAAAAAAAAAAAAAAAAAAACCTGTGTCTGGGATGCTTGTGCATCCAGCTGTGTGCGCAGACCTAGCGTCAAGGCCAGAGATCAAACTGCTTAGCATTTGAGCATTATTGTTTCAGTAAGCAAGATAAGTAGTTTTCTATTTAATCACAACGAGGCCCCTTGAGATTGTTGCTCATTTTATTTCTGTTTGACAGGTGAGGAAACTGAAGTAAAATCTATTCAGTAGAGTCTACAGGTGCCCTGGGATTCAAACTTTGCAGCATGGTCTGGCCCTTTAGGGAGTACTAAATCACCTTAGTGGACCCTTGTTGGTTAGGCCCATGACAAAGGAAAAGTACGAATCAATTATCTTTGTGTTGTTAGGCCTTTCTTTCTTTCTTTCTTTCTTTCTTTTTTTTTTGTCTTTTTGAGACAGGATCTTGCTATGCAGTTGAGGCTGGCCTTGAGCTCACTTTTGTAGCCCAGGCTGGTCTCGAACTCGCACCAATCCTCCTGCCTCAGCCTCCCGAGTGCTGGGATTACAGGCATGTGCCACCACGCCTGGCTTGCTTGCTTGCTTGCTTTCTTTCTTTCTTTTCTTCTTTCTTTTCTCTCTTACTGTTTCTCTCTCTCTCTCTCTTCTTTTTCTTCCTTTCTCCACTACTGGTGATCGGCTTAGGTGCCCGTGCTCACCAGGCAGGAGCTTATGCTGCTGAGCTACCTGGCTAGCTCACCCCTTTTAAAAAAGAAAGACAAAAAAGAAAAAGAACAAAGAAAGAACAAAAGAAAACTCCTGCAGTCTGGGCCCCTCTCTAGCCTAGCGGGCCCTGGCCTTACCCACCTCCTCCCCATATCACCCTTACTGTTCCCTGCATCTCTGGTTCTACTCGACACATTTTCCTAGTCCTGTGTTCTCTTTTTCCCCTTTCTCCTCTATTTGAAATGAGGCTGGTGTCTTAGCTCCTTCAGCAGATGCCTCTCGTTTTCCTTCCTGCTTCCAGCTGCCCCTGCTCACTTTAATCTGCTCCTGAGCTTTGATTGGAAAACCTCTTCCCACATTTAACCTCAGACCTTTGTTGATTCAAATGAAAAAAGGCCCAAAGGAGATTACAAAGGCTGACAATACTTCCTGTGTCTGGGGTAAAGAAGAATAGAAAAGAGCCAATGGGCCCCGCTGGGCCCATTCCACTTCCATGGGCCACACTTGGAGAGATGCATATGGAGCCCAGCAGCCAGCAGGGCCCAGGAAGTCCACCTTGACAGGGTGTAGCAGGAAGGAGCCAAGCACAGCAGCCAGTTGCAAGCCAGGCCTGGCCAACTGACTTCAAGTTTGGAAGATCTACACCTGGTGAGCTGCAGCATACTGCTAGACCCTATGGAGCCCAGACCTATGAGGTGGCAGCAGGTAACTGGAGCGAGCTAGTCTGCCTGGACAACCCCAGGTACATGAAGGGGGAGGTAATGAGACCGAACTCAGGGGCACAGTTACGGTTTATGTTTAGTTGTCCCCCCCAAAGCCTCGTGCAATCATGGGGCGTGGCTTCTATAGATTGAGACTTGATTCATGATCCCTGGGATTGTGTTATAGTACTGATGGGATTATCGGTCTGAGTAAGGCTGAGACTATGGGTGTGGTCTAGGGTGGATATCCTAAGGCAGAGAGCCTGAATGCAATATAAAGAGTGACAGAGAGATAGACTAAAGTGATAGCTGTTGCTCTCTGCTGCCCTGTTTGGTTGGCTGCTCCTGCCACTATTTTGTTGCTGTTCCACCGCCATGAACTGGATGCTGTCTGCTGTGCTCCACTCAGCCTTGGGCCAGCCGAATATGGACTGAAACCTCCAGTAACTGTGAGCTGAATAAACATTTCCTTCCTTTATTTTGAGTGTCAGGTATTTGTCCCAGCAACGAGAGAAAAGTAACTAAGGCAGGAACTAAATAAATACTTAAATACAAATTCTCAAATTAAGAAATGCTTTGTTATGCAGCTATATTGTTTGCCCCTCTGGTCCTATTAGTTGCAAAAGTTTGTCAATTTCTGAATTTTGCTGCCTGTTGTTAGTATTGCTCATTGTACTACTGTAAATAGGAAACCGTATCTGCCCTAATCACGTTCTCCCTTGGGTAATGATATTGGGAGGTACTTGGGCAGTAACCTCGCCAAAGCCATACACCAAAGTGCCAAATAGAAACAGTATCTCCCTCTCAACCAATAGAGAAGGAAAAATCTTGGGACACACACAAAACAAGAATCTCTGACATAGAAGAGATATCTAAAGATCTGACTCTTCACAGAGAGGCTCTGATTAGAGTGATACAACTGCCTACTATCAAACTTTCACAAAGAGATATCGGAGAAATCAAACTAAGGAGTTCTCCCTGAAAGAGAAAATGACAAAGAGAAGGAGAAATGCTTTCTCCTGCCCCTAAGCCACCCAGAACAAACCCTGAAGACATCAGCGTAGAAGAAATTGGAAGGCACACACCTGAAATCTCTGAAATAATGGCAACTGAAGTAAAGAAGCAACTGCTAGAGAGGCTATGATGGAAAAGGAACCCTTCTCCAGTGCTGCGGAGAATGTAGATGGATACACCCACTATGGGAATCAGTGTGGAGACTCCTTAGAAAACTAGCATGCAAATGCCATTCAACCTTCTGGGTATCTTCCCCAAAGAACTGAAAACATCATACCATAGTGATATATATGCACCCATGTTTATAGCAGCACAATTTTTCATAGTCAAATCTTAGAAATAACCAAAATGCCCACCACCAAAAGAATGGATGAAACAATGTGGTATTTTTTAATATAACCAAGTGTTACTCAGCTGTTATCAAAAGACAAACTCAAAGCCTTTATAACTAAGTGGATGCAACCAGAGGTTATACACATAAGTGAAATAAATCAAATCTGTGAAAATATCACATTATCTCCTGAATGTAAGAAGGTGAAGGAAGAAATAAAACCTGAAAAGTAAAATAGATATAGTAAAACAGAGAGAAACGGAACTTAAAGATTAAACAATAAAGATGAAAGCAATGAGAAAAGATAGCAAAAAAGAAAAGGGGAAAATTATTCAAGCAAATATACAGCATGGCTGAGATGATTATAGTAACACCTTCCATCAGTTTTTTTTTGAAACTTGCAGTTGATGTGTAGAATTTTCACCTTGACTCACTCTATATGCTGATATCTGTGATCTAAACAATGCCATTGAGGACAGTATTGTGTAATGCAAAAATCATGCTCTTCTATCTCATCTTGGTCTTCTAAATGTATACTGCTTCTAATGTCTTATCAACTACTATTATACTCTCATTAAAATAATTTTTCAAAAAGTAAAAAACAAAAACAGAAAAATGATTAAGGTTTCTTGACTGTACACAATAAACAATTATTTATCCAATCTTGCACAAGTATTCTGTTAATCTAAGCAACAGATTTGAGGATAAAAAGAAATAATAGAACAACCGTTGTTAATTAGCTATTCTTATTTTGAAAATCTGAAATATATGTATTGCTGCATGTTACCCTGTATCTGTCTTTATTTCTGCTATCTGTTTCTACTCTTCAAAATGAAATCCAATTAAATTTTTTAAAAACTTTAGAAAAGACAGAGGAGGGTCTTGCTTCCCAAATGGGTGTACTAAAGCAAATAAAGTTTCTTAATTAGCCAAGGAGCCACAATCCTTCATCTCCAAGAATCTTTTAAAAAGTATTATTGATGGGCTGGGGAGATTGGTCGGTGGTGTAATCACCTTCCTGGCAAGTTCAAGATCTGGAGTACAATCTCTGGTAACACATGCCATGCTGGCCACCCAAACTGGCATGGTGGCACACACCTATAATCCCAGTGCTGGAGAATATGAGACAAGAGGACCAGTATGAGTCTAAGCTGCATAGCAAGACCCTGTATCAAATAAATAAATAAATAAATAAATAAATAAATAAATAAATAAATATTTTTTTTTTTTTTAAAAAAACCTTAAAAAAATACTACCATTGAACATTGTTACTACATGTTGGCAATCAGAAACAGCACAGTCCTTTAAGTCAAACTGGTTTACAGCACAAAACTGTGGTTATCCAACTGGATGGATATTGTGGTTTCAATCTAAAATGTTTATCAAAAGTCTCTCTTTTTTTTTTTTTTATCTCCTGTGTTTAGAAGCGTAATTTCGCAAGCTGATTGCCTTCTGGGGTACGACACCCACCCATGCATCAGTGGGTTATTGATTGATCAATTTGTAGCTGAATGTATTGGTGGAATCTGATTGGACAGGGTGCGTTATTTGGCGCATGGTCTGGAAGAGTGAGTTCCTGTCTCTGGCTGCTTCCTTCTCTTTGGGCTGCATGGAATGAGCAAAATTCCTCTGCTCTACACCCTGCCTTCCCTTTCAGCCTTGCACCCAGCCAACCATGCTCTGACCCTACTGCAACTGAGCCAAATAAATTTCTCCTCCTTGAAGTTTCAAGTGTTAGATATTTTGTCTAACAAGCTAAGTGGGTGCAACTAGAAGTTATACACATAAGTGAAATAAATGAAACCTGTGTAAATAGGATGGGAAACAGTGGCCTGGGACATGCTGCTCATCTCTTGAGCCTCCACCTCATCATCTAAAAACTCAGAGTGGGGGGATGGTTCCCTCGCCCTAAATAAGCACTAAGTAGAATAGTAGAAGTCAGTTGCACAGTGCTGGGAGTAGAGTGTCCCTGTACAGGAAAGTGTTGCTATCATTTCATTCTGTGATCTGTGAGCTAAACATACCTTTCTTCCTTTAACTTTGGATGCTGAATATTTTATCTCAGCAATAAGAAAAGGTAACTAAGACCATTCCTAACAGCTCTTGTTTTACCATCGTCTCCTGAACTCTCACCCGACTTTCCCTTTGTCTTTGAAAAGCATGCTCAGTGCAGATTTCTCTCTTGATGTTGGTATAGTCTGGGCAACCCCAGAGCAGTGCCTTCTTCCTCTCCTGTTCTTTGCCCCAGCCATTGTTACTGCTTCATGGCTAAGTGCTTTTAGCTCTCTTACCTGACAGAGAGTTGGTTGTGGCACATTCCTTCCACCCCCGATTCTACTGTGGTAACATGCACCTGTGATCATTGAGTACTTAAACGGAGAAATGTGGGTTCCTTGTATAAGATTGTCACCGCCTATCTGTGTTTGACGGCTGGTTGCTACTGTAGTAGATGCTTGTCAAAATTTGATAATGAGACACAGGATTAATTTTGGCTCAGAGCGCTGGAGGCTTTAGTCTATGACCAATTGGCTACATTCCTCTGGCCCTCTAGTGGAGCAGTGACTGATGGTGGGAGCATGTGTTGGAGGACACCATTCACCTCATCAGCAGATGTGAGAGAGAAACTGCCAGATACCATAATTCTTTTCAGGAACGCAACTCCAGTGACCTGGGAGCTCCCATTAGGCCCATCTCTTAAAGTTTTCACCAACTTCCAAAGATGCCAAGCTGGAGACGCAGTCCTGAATATAGAACCAAACTAACGTTGTCCTCTCCTGAGCATGCTTTATGACCCCAGAACTAGGGATCCTGCAGGGCTTCTGCTATGATGGAGGTCCATAAGGACAGCAAGCACACCATTGTGAACTTGGATAATGACTGTGAGATACCACATATGCAGAGGGTAGACAATGTACTAATTTTGCTATTGGCACTTAGATGCACACTGGAAGTTATTTTTTATTTCAATTTGAAATCTATCTCCATATCTCGTTTTACTGTGAAGATTTCCATCTTCATGAAGTGATGGAAAATATACGAAAAATGTTCTGTTTTCTACTAAATTCGGGTTAAGATTGCGTTGCTCCTTTAGTTGGATGTTCTGCAGTAAATAAGCTTACAATTTTGTGTAGACCTAAAATAGGGGCAATAGAACATGAGAAAAACCACAGGAAAATGATAGTCATATATCACTGCACAATGACTAGATGTTACGATCAAAATGAGAAAACAATAACAAGTGCTATATTAGATCATGAAAAAAATCAGGACCTTTGCTGTTAATAAGGATGTAAAATAGTATAGGTACTCTGAAGGGTGGTCTGATACTTTTGTAAAATGTTAAACACATTTATGATATAATTCAGAAATTCAGCTCCTGATTATGTATCCATGAACAAAATGAAGACAAATCAGCACAGAAAGATTTCTGCATGAATTCCCCTAGCACCCTCATTCCATAATAGCTCCAAGCAGGAATAACCTTAATGCAAATCATTGGTAAACAGAACATTCTATTCCTCAATAAAAAGTTAAGTGATACAGATTCATGCTACAACATAGGTGAAACTCAAATTATTATTCTAAGTGAAGAATCCAGGAGCAAAATACGGTGTCTGTTTTCCTTTATACATACTGTCTACCATAGCTAATTTGTACAGAGATAAAAGCCATGATTATGTAGGAATGAGGGTACAGAAAGTAGGGAGTGACCACTAATGGGTACTAGATTGCTTTTTAGGAATGAAGGAAATGTTCCACAATTCAACTGTAGTGATAGTTGCCTAGCCCTGCAACTACACACACAAAAAGACTGTAGAATGATGTACTTTAAAATGGTAAGTTTATAGTATGCGATTTATTGCTCAGTCAAGCTTCAGGAGATCAGAATTATTTGAAATGAATGAGAGGATCTGACCTTCACAATAACGGAATGAGACCACCACATTTTTCCACCAGGCACACACATAAGACCACAGTAATTTTTAGACTGCGATATCTCATGCCATTGCTTCATACTGAATTTGAGGCAGTGAAAGCTTCCCTGGTCTATATTTTTGTTGCATTTGCTATAAAATGAATATGAAGGATTCCTGCATTGCCTGGAGGAAGACTTTTGTGGATGAGCTGTATGTGTGTCTGTGCATGTGTGTATTACAGGCAGAAACAAAGCCGGGAAGGCAAAGGCAGTCCTTTAGCCATACACACAGGAGCTATCAATTGAAAAGCTCCTTAACATGACAAAAGAAAAAAAAAACTCAGTTATGTTATTACAAGTAACTTATTACTCGGGAAGAGTTCCTTTGCCTATTTTGGGTACATCTGAGTCTTTTCTTAAATGTTTAATTCATGAACAAGAAAATGTAGGCATCAATTTTTCCATTGTTCAAAAAAGATTATGTTTTAAAAATTGCTTGATAGTCGAGCGTGGTGGCTCACGCCTGTAATCCCAGCACTCAGGAGGCTGAGGCAGGAGGATTGGTGCGAGTTCAAGACCAGCCTGGGCTACAAAAGTGAGCTCAAGGCCAGCCTGAACTGCATAGCAAGACCCTGTCTCAAAAAGACAAAAAAAATAAAATAAAATAAAATAAAAATAAAATAAAATAAAAAATAAATAAATAAATAAAAATTGCTTGATGCCTTATCATTTTCTACTTTATAATGTATCTGGGAGCTGTTTTTTTCTTATCAGCACATAAAAATTGACTTTATTCATCTTTTGTTGAAGAATTACTGTTATTTAGATTATTAAGATTTAATCATGGAACACTTGGCAATTAGACTGAGGTCATCCTTTCCTATTATAACTACATTATAAACTCCTATATGTATACCTTTGCCTATTAATAGGAATACAATTAGATGATAAATGCCTATTAGAATTTCTGGCTTACTGTGTACATCTAATTAAAACCTTAGTACACTGTTAAGTACCAAATTTCACTCTGTAATATTTTCCAATTTATATCTCCATTTGTTACACTATAGAATTATAACATTATTATTTTTCTTGTAAATAATTGCATTTCTTTCCCAGGCTAACAACTTTACCTTTTACCTGTTGCAGTTAGTTTATTGTAAGTTAATTCTAGGGTAATTTAGGTTTACATATATTGTCTTATTTTTGGAGTATCTGTGCTACCTACTCTTGTTTCTTCCCGATTTTCTTGATTAATTTTAATTCCTTAATTTTTATTATTTTTATTTTTTGTTGTTGCTGTTCTGTTCCTTCTTTTTATTTCATTTTTTTAAGTCAGTGAAAATGGAAATATACATTTTAAAGTTTCTAATACTAGGAGAAAATATCATATCATGTCTTATAAATAGATTGTAAGTTAAAGATACAGTGTAAATGTTAAAACAAAGGTTAAAATACAACAATAGCCAGAAAATTAATTATACATTAATTAATTCAAAATTAAATATTTCAAAACAATTCAACTAAGAAAAAGTTTTCATGATCGTAAAGAATTACTAAGAAAAAAAGTAACATAAATACTGATATGGCAAATATATGACCAGCACTTCCAACAGTTTGGGGATAGGATATTGCACAAAGTTGTAGTATGTTGTGGACATAGACATTTATTGGTGGCCAGGTGTCACTTGTGGGACTGGGCGCTACTACTATTTCCTTGATAGCCACCTTGTAGAACCAGACAGAATCATGACCCATGGGTTGAAAGAGAAGACCATTTGTAGAGTATGCTGATGGAAATATTTTGCTGCTGTATACAAAATAATAATTAAAAGACTGCTTTTGTATACCTCTTTTTCTCCTGCGTCTAATTGTCCTCTTTTGTGGGTTCTTTCCATTCTCCTTCACAGTAGTGGTCATTTTGATCCATCTTTAGAATATCTTTTATTAGTCTGTGTAGGGTTGAGTTTGTCACCATAAAATTCTTTAGTTGTTCTTTGTCCTTGAAGCATTTCACTTCTGCATTAAACTTCAAAGAGAGTTTTGCAGGGTATAGCAGTCTGGGCTGGAATTTGTTTTCTTGCAAGACTTGTAGTACTTTGCTGCATGCTCTTCTTGACTTAATGGGTTGTAAAGAGAAATTTGCCATTATTCTAATAGGTTTTCTTTCTTTCTTTTTTTTTTTTTTTTTTTTTTTTTTTAG